>DWJK01000927.1:0-18965 GCA_018248815.1 Croniades pieria auraria | reverse complement strand
GAGATTCTCGCCGAGATCGAGGACTTTTATGGCCGACTATACGCAGCACATGCTCCTTGTCCCAAACGAGACAATCGTGATCCGCGAGTCACCGTGTCACGCCACTACAGTGTCGAGTTACTATAGAACTCCTGAAAGCAGGAGGAGCTCCTGTTCTGTTGAGGCTGCAAAACATTATTAACAGAAGTGAGACAGAGCGATGTTATATCGCCAAAACTGTTCACATACGCGTTGGAGGATTTGTTTAAAACGTTGGACTGGAAAGAACCAAAGTCACCGACATAGCTCAAAGGGTAGCTCGCTGAAGTGGCAATGGGTTGGGCATATCTGCCGAAGAACCGACAACCGGTGGGATAGGCGAGTTCAGGAGTGGTGGCCGCGGCTTGGCAAACGTAGTGTAGGACGACCTCCGGCCCGGTGGGATGACGATTGGCGAAAGGCCGCAGGCAGATGCTGGATGCGACAAGCCAAGGACAGGGCGCGATGACGCACATTGGGGGAGGCCTATGTCCAGCAGTGGACTGAAATAGGCCGATGGTGATAATGATGATGATGATTTCCTATATTATATTAGTATTTCAACGTAAATGACCAATGTCGGATTATTTTCGAATTGTATCGAATCTATGGCATTTTCGGAATGTTTATAAGTACTAGAATTAAATTGAAACTGTATGCAACGAAAACTGTAGCGTACATTAAAAATCCTGAGCAGACTGACATCAATCCTGATCAACTGATCCTGTCAATATTTTCAAGTTAAATATCGTTTAAAGGTATGATTATGTAATATTTTATGGGTTAAGATTAATAATCTTAGAAACGAACTTTGTTACAACAAACCCAACAAGTATAATGTAGTAATCCAGCTACAAATGTCACACATTTATCACACTGCCAGACCAATCCGTTAAGCCAAAACAATTTACCTGCAGCTTTGCGCAACTAAAAATAGATCCAGGATAACTCGTACTAATAACAACTCCGAGTTGCATCCGTTTATCAAACAACTAGTAGCCTGCCATCGACAAACATTATACTACAAAGGATAACATGTCATAAATATTAGTTCTGGCCTGAACAAAGCATAGCTTTTCGAGTGTAAAAGCTGAGACTACATAAATCCGCAGAGTGTACACGCGCTAAATGACGACGCCTCAGGCAACACGCACTGACTCGACCAGTTGTTGGGCAAGTTCGTATCATTTGAACTGGCGATATTACCGCGAAACAGTCGAAAACCGTAATGATGGTAGTACACGAATCGAACATTGTCAAAATGTAAAGTGTAAATTTAAAGTGTAAAAAAAAATGTTATTATAATTTAAAGGAACTAATAATATATAGGAAGAGTACAGAGAGGGAAACGAAATAGATGTGCAAGTGTCAAGAATATAACAATATTCTTACGTCAAAGCTACATATGTTACATAACAATATTAGTTACCTTTAAGAAAAGATTTTACGTTCCATTATTGTATTTTCAAGAGTAGACCGTAAAAAATTATCGTAAATAATTTGCTAATTTCGTGATCAGATTTGAAAATCGGACAAATTCAACGTTCGTGCTTACCCTATCACTCACTTCACTACAACTACTAAATTAACTTTTTGTAAAACGTAAGAAGGAAGAATCCTTTTTATAATTTAAATACACATTTTATTTATTATCTGCAGCTGCACATAATTAGTACGATAATTTTTATTTACATTGTTTATAAAAGAATTTAAAAAGCATATTAAACTCAATTAGGTCCTTTCACTCCAAGGTATTTAGGTTCATATTTCCGTTTATTCTAAATTTGAAACGAGTGTTCGGTCGTTAATTCTGTGTATTGTTTTAGCTATCTTGACGGCTCTTGTACGGTGAGTTGTTCAAGAATTTATGCGCGCAGAGGAATCAGCGTTAAATCGTTCTATAGCCGCAAGGTATTAGTCAAGTTATAGCCGGTAGCGGTGTAAGCGAATCATTCGCTATCGCGCCATCTGGCTCCGTTCTGATGTGCTACAAGGGTTGTGTACTCGTTCTTGTTAATGATGCTTGATTTATGAATTTTGTAATTGTTACTTTTGGATTTTTATGGTTCGAATGTGCAAACTGCTTCCATGGCAACCGCATCAAATAACTTCTTGTTCTTATTACTTGTTCAGTGTCTCCGTCTGTTCAATTCCTGATGTACTCCAAGCAGGACTGTACCATAAATTGATTCCTTAGGCGTACCTCACGGTTGATACTCATTTATTTGACACACAATAAAACATCATTACCAGTTAGGGATGTCAATCCCAAATGTTATTAATCTATTAACTAACTTACGCTATATTCCTGGTTAAAGATGAGCTTACTTGATTCTGGGTTGCGTTATCGTGTTGCCTCACGAGATGCAAACGTACTGCCATATATCATCACTTCAACTATGTGGAGGTGAGACGCAAGTGTACCAGGCATTGAGGCTACGACAGCATAGCGCTGTTTACTCCGAGGTGAATTCCTCCTACTTCAGGAGCCTGGGAACCCAATGCTGGCGCGCATTTCTGTCTTCATAATTGTATGTGTTTGCGAAATTAAATTAAACCTTGAAAAAATATCCTAAACAAACCTACGGACCCTAGAATTCTCAATAACGCTGACGTGAAATATCTACTAAGACACACCTGGTCATAATGGAAGACTATACCTTACCGTGCTATTTCTGAGTAGAAATGTGAGTCACGATTTCACCTAATTCTGAGTAGAGTTGAACCATGGAAAGATATGTAGATTGGAGATTATTATATGCTCGTATTAAGATTAACCTCGCATGCTTTCTGCAAACCGTAGCGACTTGTGCTCTATCTCATAGCCCATTATCCCATTAGGATCACCATCGGAACTGCAGATTCAAACTATGGTTTCTCGTTAGATACAGGGACCTTACTCTTACCCCTGCCCTGATTACTTAATTTACGGCGTGCCCCCGAAGCTCAGTGAAGCTATGAACATCACCAAGCTTGACAGCATACATCATACAGTCTGGAAAAAAAAATTATAACAGTAATCTTTTTAATATTCGAGAAAATTCATATAACTAGTGGAACGACACACGACTTAACGAGATGTCGAAATTATTAGATTCTATTCTTTCAAGAACAATATAAGTTAATAATAATAGTACATTTAAAGAAGTGAACACTAATTCATTCCAGTCACTGACTATCCCTTAATCATAACACCTTCTTACATTAGTTATCTTCATTGTTAGGAGTATTTTAAGCAACTGTGCAAAGAGAAGACATATGTAAGTAAAACATATTTATTTAGGTAAAAACATTAAAAAACATGTCACCTTCATCCACTCTTGCGTAGTTTCTATTATTTTTTAGTAGAAGTAGTGACAGCCCTACGCGCCGACAGACACAGCCATTTCCTGCACCGAGCGAGCGACAATGCGAGTTGACAACCCTTTGTGCAACAGATTGATTTGCATAGCACACTGCTTATTAGATTTTGTTCTAAAACTTAGGCCAACACTACATCTCGTTGGTGGGTTATTGGGATATTAGTATTAAATTAATATACTAAATATTTCGATTGAAATTTTTTTAAGCATTTTATGTCAATGTTGCTGTGAAATAGATTTAGAAAATTGAAAACGAAAAACTAATTTTTAATGCAAATACTTATAAAACTGACTGATTTACTGATTTTTCAATATCACCAAGTAAATATAAATATATATACTCCCATAAGGTATAGTCGGTGGACGTTTTTAAAATCCATATAGGTATACGTATATCATACGTGGAGGTAAGTATTTGTACTCACGCCTTCTTTTAACTCTTGGGTGCATGGAATGTGAGAGTAGGCATACAATTTATACACAATTGTATATATTAATATCCATTTAATGTGGATCCATCTTTACAAGGAAATTGCGACAATACGCTCCGGCAGTATTGTGGTGAGCAAGACATAATTATTTATGGCGGGCCGCCTATGATGGCAATTACTTCGTTAGGCAATTTTTGATTACCGATATTTTTCACCGGCCGCGTTGGCTATTTAAATCAATGTTTATGATAACAACTTTGCATTGCTTCAAGCTATACTGATATTAGAATTTGATATTACGTCGGTACGCTTACGAAGAGGGATTCTTTGTTATAATGTAATTTAAAGAAGTGATGTAACCATATTGACTATAATATGTATTGACTGTAACGTGTCAATCTACTATTATATTATATATTTGCCCTTTCGCGTCTTGCTGCGTACTACTGCCCTGCCGGATAAAATATTGACTCTAGAGATACTCAATAATTGGTAATACAAAATTGCCAAATGGCCGGAAAAGCAAAAGGAGAAAGTATGAGGTTCACTAGATAGAGGCAGTTGTAGTATAGTGATTATTAAAATGTATACAATTACCGAAGATATATAAAGGTTTAAATTTCAAAATTACAAAAGTGCAAAACAGCCAGGAAGTGTGCGTACAATTGTCGCGATAAGTCTAGCAATAAACCTATTATTTCTATAAACGACATCGATTACGGTAATGTGCCTTTGTATGTAATGATCTATTCTTGCGAATTGGAACGGTAGCGAGTACAGAGTTATGGCAGTAAAATATTTTATAATAAACTTATCTGATAAAATTGCCCACTTCGACGAGTGACAAGGGAATTAGTATTGGAGTCTAAGTTTCAAATTCATATTTTGTATTGTAAGTATTGATGAAGCATATTAGTGTTAAATTATGGATGCTTTTTCAGGATAGCCCGACTAGTTCCAGACCTATCCGATGTTCGACTTTATGAGATCAAACGAGATCGCGCCAGAGACTTAATCTTCGTGGATTCTCAGCCAACATGAATTAAGTCAATGCTTACGTATTTTAAATTTGTATATAATACTCACGAAACGTTTCGTAATGTACCTACTTGCTATATATTAGCTAACATATTTTAAATATATTATACATTTGGCTCGACACTGATTTTTCATAATAAGCCCACCATCTATGGTAAGCCACACCGGTTTTTCGCACATGATTACTATTTTTATACGATTCATGTAAAATATTTTCACATAAATAAAGTACAACATAAAAGGCGCTGAACGTTATATATTTAAATAGTAATGTATTAAAATTAATAGCCAAAATAGAACATTAAGTGATAATCGGTCTGTAGAGAAATGTTTATATAAAAACTTAAATGTTTATATAAAAATACACAAGTCATATCGTGTAAAACCACGAACAGAACACGTTAAAAGTAACAGGTATTTTAATTGCTTTTCGTAGAAATTCTGTGTTAAGCATTTTCAACTTGAAAATGCTACAAATTTACAAACGAGACCTAATGATAATCACTAAATTTTGTTTTTTTTTTTATTTGAAGCGAGTAGAAAACAAGCAGGCAGCAATGCGAAATGGCAACTTCCGCTCATAGACATCTCTAACCGACTTTCGACAGAATTGTCGTCTCTTTCAATTGATCAACATAAAAAAAACTCCTAGGCACGGAACTTCACATATTCCAGGTCAAAATGTACAACATATTGACTTTAAACTGACACCACATTTCAGCAATCATTCGATGCGCAACACAAAACGATTCCTAGAGAAATCGTTTCAGTCGAGACATTTCGTGATTCCCGTTAGAAATCAAAGGAATAAATTCCCCGTGGCATGTAATGTCGCTCAATAGCCCGGCATTAGCCGAGCCGTGTGATCAGGCAGTCGCGGTCGCGTCGAACAGTAGCCCTTGTTGATATTACACGCTACGTACCTACAGAGAGCATTGACTCCTTTTAATAGTATATTGCGTCCGCGCAACACTTCCAGACTTACATGCTGCTGCACATAATTGGAAAATCACCAGACATTTTAGTATCAATTTCCTTAGTTTAATGTACGCAATTAAATTTCGCACCGAATTAAACCATATATGTTTATCCGCGGATGAGAATTATTTTTTATGGGATGCTGCTGGATTCGGCAGGCTCCGGGCCGAAAGGAGTTGCGCCGATAAAGAGAGGCCTATGTCCAATAGTGGACATCCAAAGGCTAATGATGACTTAGTTTTACCATGATAAACCGTCTTATTTCGAACCTATCCGAGGACCCTCTTCATGAACTCTTTCCGATCCCGGCGTTATGCGGCGACTTCAGTATTATTAAATAATATTATTATTATTATAGAAGATACTACGGTATGTTATATAGATCAATAAATCCTATTGTTCATACACGTAATGGAACAATGGGCACACGCTTGTTGCAAATTTCAAATGAAGTATTAACTATTATAAAGAAAATTCCTATCGATTTATCTTATTTTTGGTGGCTTCTAAAACCTAAAAAATAACTGACAAATGTTAGTAATA
Organism: Croniades pieria auraria; assembly: GCA_018248815.1. NCBI lineage: Eukaryota > Metazoa > Arthropoda > Insecta > Lepidoptera > Hesperiidae > Croniades > Croniades pieria. The sequence goes on along the minus strand of DWJK01000927.1, from coordinate 12,595 downwards.
TTTTTGCATAATTACAATGCACAGACATTCACTACCCAAGAGCAAGACTAACATATCTTTACACACGTCTTGTGATTTTTTTTGCTAACCATACATATAGTCGTGAGAAACATAACCGGAGTGAGGAATTCTACGCACCTCAGAGTAAATAAAACGTGTAAAATTTGCTAACCTACATATGAACAATGTGGCAAACGATGACTTCAATTATTCTCATTCAGGGGGAGACAAGTTCAAAAAATGGACCGATACAAAAGATTTATTATAAAACAAATCATACTAACATGTAAATTTTTTGGGAACGGTTAAAAAATATATATGTAAAAAAGTACGCAATAAAAACGTTCAAAATATATTACAACAATTTTAAAGATATTTAAAAAGATTAACAATTTCATTACACAGAAAATAAAAGCTAAAATATATGACCGCTAATTAAAAAACGAGCGACATGTAAACCGAGCGAATGTAAGGAAAAGATTGGCACATCTCAGCTACCGTTGCTCAGGGCAGTCTTACCTAATCACACTTATTATGTATGTATTAACTTACGGCCTACCAGGACCCGATTAGCACATAAGTGGCGACTATATACCTGCTGGGCTCTCGCTGCCACATTCTACTGCTATTATTGGACTGATAAAGCTAAGTAAAGTGTTGTTTAGAAGTGGTGCAAGTACCTACTAGAAAAATTTCCAAGCCTTAGATGTCGGAGTTAACAAGTATTTCGCTTCGTATTTTGTCTTGGCAATCGACATTTATTTGATAGTTTGTCATTTCTCTAAAGCGATTGAAGTTAACTATTACCTACTGGCTCAGTGGATAAACTGTGACGTTGAACCTTATCAATCCTATAGAATCGTGTCCTACAGTGAGATGGATTGATGATAATGATAACTGCATTAATGCAACCGTTTAACTTGATTCAAAGTAACCAACGCTGCCAAAATATTTGCAATAAGACAGATCTATATGAATTGCAGTTGAAAAATATACTATTAATTCAAAATACATACATATGTACTGATATATAGACTATACTAAGATATATAGACCGCCTCGTTGGTCGAGTCGTTGCAAGCGCGACTGCCAATCGGGAGGTCCTGGGTTCAAACCAGGGTCGGATACTACTGGATTTATCTAATTTAGAATTTCTAGTAGTGACTCGGAGACTGGATCAATGCCCGGTGTATGGCAATATGCTTACCACCTATTCCATGAGACGTAAACGTAACTGGTGAAACGTGGGAGTATACTAAACTCCTCTGCCTACCTCTTCGGGGATTACAGGCGTGAAGATACGTTTTTTTATATAGTTATATAGGCACTTTTTCGTCTTTAAATTTCTCTCCCGCTAGCGGTAGTTGGAAGTCAGCTCAGTATATTTCAGCTTAATAACGATTATAAACTTTGTACTAATGAAGAGTAAATCATTTGAGATCGCCCTTATGTGGAGTAAGTTATTTTAAATAAATTCAGACTCTCATTGGCAGCAGTGAACATTTATCAGAAACATGTATGTCTTAAAGAGATATATAACTAAAAAGGCAGTTCTTGGATAAATAACGTAACTTTCTCAATTTACATATGTATATGTAGATACATGAAACAACTTTATATCAGTTTAGTATATACTTGTGTGTTTACTAACTTCATTAAAAATCTACGTGTAAAGAAATAAAGCGAAAATTATCACAATAATAAACAATCCTCACAAGATTCAATATCACTGGCTGCAACGGTGAACGAACACGTCGTGAAGAAAACAGCCCTCCTTCGAGTTAAAAAATGTTCTCTAAGGAGTGTAAAGCTTGACTACCCATATTTGGTCAGCATGGCAGATTATGGCCCCCCTCATGCTCACAGGAGACTCATATCCAACAGTGGGACGATAAAAGGATCGGAAAAACACAATCAAAAAATATGCCCAAACATAAATAATAACTGTGAAATTTATATAACAATATATTAAACTGAAATAATGTATTTCAATTTTAACTATTGCCTATTTTGAACTGTCGTTCAGTTTACTTAATAGTACTTCACAGCCATGGCCTTTAAAGTTGTACAACCAGGTGGCTGTTCTAAGTCTTATTAAAAATCTGCTAAAGTTAATCGGAACCAGTTGCGCGAACCATATTCTACTAACAGTTCTGTATACTCTATAATTATTTATTTATTTCATATGTCACAATTTTTGTGTAATCATTACAGATCTATTATCCAAGAAGTTTACAGAGACTGAATATATTTTTCGGTATTTCTACGAAATGCAGCAGGCGTCGAAACAAATAAGTCCGGACTTGGATACCAGGCCAAGACACCATTAAGCAGGATCAATATATGTGTGTAGACGCCAAGAAATAATTACGCCTTATAATTTAAGGATTTATTGTTATTATTACCACTTATAATTTACAGAAGCACTCATAACACTGACCCGGTTGCAGGTGGAAATTAAACTGCAAGGTTAAGCAAATACAAATGCGCTAGGTACGGCTGTTTAATGGGTGGCAATTAGTGGAAAATTTGCACGCGTTTCCATACTTCGGAGGCACGTCAAGCAGTCACTGACTTGTACTCATATATCTACCAATCTGAACTGAAGAATGAAGTATGTTCCAGGCGTCTCATAATATAGAAAAAAGACACAAATAGGGTGACAAGTACATAAACTAAGACTAGTATAAACAGCCATTTTAGTTATATCACTGAATAATAACAATATGCGATGTGCGTCAATGAACAGATATCATCCGGACTGAAAGGATAAAGTTTTCCGAATAGACATCAAATTTTGACAAAATAAGAAATCATGTCGTGAACACGTGAACTGAATTTATAAAAAAATTACATATTAATGATAATATTAATATTCATCGCTTATTTATAGATAAAAAAATTAAATTGCTTAGTAGAATTGTACTAAGGGCCTCAACCGAAAGAACAGGTGTATCGTCGAGATTCAAGATTATTATCAAATAGGCAGTTGGACATTAAAATACAACGGTGCTTATTTGGATGCGTTTCCAAAATGGCGTATCATTTTTATTTATAGCGTAATACAAGAAATGTTAAGTACATTAACTTTTAAACAGACTTCAAACTCCGCGTAGTCTCTACCAGAGTTCTAATAAATTCACACCGACTCTCTAAACTCGAACTAAACTCTACCGTGTCTATTTTAGTATGCATTAGATATTGTGATTGGAAAACGCCTCTACCATAGTTAATTTATTCGTAACAATTTACATGCAATTCACTTTTGTCACCGACTAATTTTACCTGCGATTATGTATATACGCAATAATTTACATAGCCTAGTGCTTTCAGTAAAAAGAGCGACGGTCGTCTTCCTACCAGATGGTCAGGACTGGAAGAAGTGGCGCCGGGGCGCCTCTTTAGGGAAAGCCAATGTCCAGCAGTGGACACCTAGAGGCTAACGATGATGTTGATGAGTGTTTTCCAATGTTACATTCGTTCACGACATCTGGAAAGTTTTTCACAGAGATACTTTTAGGATTTAATGTAAGGATTGTCATAGCGAAAGCAGATATTATTGGATAACCATAGGAACCTAGGCCAAATAACTTTAGTTCAATTACACTTTGAATATCAAAATCTACACACATACAACATTTAGCAAACACGTTTGATAATGTTGTACGGAACGGTAATTTGCTGCTATCTAAGCAACGTATGAATCGCGTGAATTGCTCAGTAATTTAATAAATTTTCTCCTAAATATCTTGCTTATAATTACAAGTTTCCATAGACCTCTTTTTTACGTGATATGAAATCAACCAAGCTTTTACCTACAAAATTTTTGGGAGTCGTCAAAGAAGAAGCCATAAAAGATACAGAGCTTGCTGAAGTTATGCATTAGTTCCTGTAATAAAACTTGCTGTCCAGAAAAATTGAAATGCGACCGTTGATACCCATGCGAAAGGCAGATAGAGATATACTCGTAGTAATGTAAACAATGCATCTTTGAGAATTAGAAATCTTAATGGATAGGGTTGTAGTCCGCCTGGTGAAGAGAAGAGATGTATTCTGGAATGTGTCACTCATATTTAAATGTTAGCTTATTAGATCTTGACTTGAAGGCGAAGGTTCCAACTATCGGTCAATATAGAATAAATCATTATATGACAATGACACCTTCGCAATTTAAACTCGTGTAGCAGTTTCTGTCGCCGTCAGCGTCACCAAAACTACCTGTTTCCTTAATTTCAGTTGACACATCAAACAATTTGGACAATCGATCAGCATTTATTAGTGTGTAAAGCGAAGAAGACATAGATTAGAGACTGAAATAGGAAATTCGAGGTTTCTTTTATAGCGGTATAAGTATCGACCGTATCAATTTATACCTAATCACATTTTATATTCCAAAATTAAATTACATTCATGGGAATGTATGAATAATTGATCTTCGGGTAAACATCGGTTGGAAGAGATCGAACAATATAAAAATTTAAATTTTATGTCGCAGCTACATGTGTAAATAACAAGGTATTTCCTGAAATGACCGATTCGTTCCGTGTTTCTATACTGGATGTTACGTCCAATAATAAATAAATATACCTGTTTAATCTTATGGTACCAGACTTTGTTATTTGCGGTTTTTTTATACTTAGTATTTACCACGAAAAACCAAAACACTCGCAAAACTTAAAAACAAAGAATGAAAAAGATATCATCAATTTGGGGCTAGATGTTTTGCGAACCGCTTCAAACACCCTAAAACGGGTACAAACGTGCATCGACCCTGGAGGTGCTCATTTGATCGATATGATTGTTTTAACTTACTGTCTTAAATATGAAACTTTCAATTAAACTTTCTGTAAAAAAGAACCATTTTATTAATTTTTAACAAAACAATTTCACGTTAGGTCACACCTTTTGTAAACAGAATATCCTCAGACATGCACAAAACAAAATTATTTTTTTACGTTCTCTTCTTACAACGTTGATTTTGCTGACACCACTACATTTCTTCATGTTTTTAGAGTATATTTCACTATTTCAACAACATTTGATCGCTTCATGAAATACCTCACTTTTAGATACGACGGCAACAGCTGTATAAAATATAAGTATCAACACTTCCCGCCACCTGCTTTTAAACGCTTTCTTTCTCAAGACCATTCTTACTTAATTACCATTTGCATAATGACATACATATCTCGTATTAAACTTCGGGACGTGGGAATAACCATAGTGTTCGGATATACCATACCATAGCATCAAATTACCATACATTAAAGCAGCAGCATCCAAAGTAAAGTTTACGTGATAATTTTTATTTTATCTTAGAATTTTGTAATGTGAAATGGATGTTTATCTCCGCGTTTGTGAGTTACGCCGTTTCAATATTCTATATTTATGTAATTTAATGTTGACGTATATATCTACTAATTGTCATTAATGACCATTGGTGTCCGATTTTGGATATAGATGTCTCATTGCGTCTAAGGTCAATGACAGTTCTTTGCGTGTCAGTCTCTTACGTACATCTCTTGTATTGCTTTTTTATCACATTTAAGTCCTGAAACATAAACACGCTTTCAGTGTGACGTAGTCTAACACCGCTGTACTATACCTATACTGTCATGTTTGTGTTATTTAAAATTTTAATATTTATGGATGTAAATTGAATCAATTTTATTTTATGTTCGATTCCTATAAAATTCGTATTCGAAAGGGCTTTAATAAGTCTATCTATGAATTCTTAATACATCCAATTTCGACATTCAGTGAGGGGATTGCTTTTCGGAAAACAGATAAAATACCAAAGAACGGTTACTTGTTCAATCGTTCAATCGTACATTGATTGATGATAGCAAGTGAATGGGCGACCGGATGGAGTCGATTTAGCGAGCATCGCGCCATTTGCATGTGTATGCTGTGAAATGGACCTCCATACACAGATAGCCATGATTAATGTCTTTTAAAACGACAGAAATGTCTTTGGTTTCTTTGAGACGTATCTATCTCGTTCCATTGTTTGGTTACTGGCTCTAACCCCAGTTCTAGCTACTGGGACGGAATCAGAAGTCTACACGTTACTGAACTACATACTATCCTGTCGAGTTTAGGGAGAGGATCGTCAAATATGAATATAAATTTTCTTAAACTGAGATATTTTTATCTCAACTGTGAACAAGCAATTCAGTGCATTTGCTTTTTAAATTGTGATTTATTGAGGTATCAATGAAATTCGTGTAAATATGGCATCTAAAAATATATATTTATTAGCGAATACGATAAGGAAGATCAATCTATTGTAGGTAATGTATTAAATGAAACGCAACAATTTGCAGCGACCGCTCCATTTTCGTAGGGCGCCGCAACATCGGGAGCGGCTACTCAATAATAGTGTGCTGGCGATTATCTAAGACGCTACCTTTTACAGGATATTCCTTTGTTCTGAACAACTTCAATAACTTTCTGTCTCCTAAAACAGCGTACATGTATGAAAAGAGTGATGAAAGTAGAAGAAGCACATCAAGTCTGCAGGAATAAAGATATTTGAAATTTGCTCTGTCTATCCTGTAAGAACCTGAAGTGAATATATGTATGTATGTATGCAACTTTAATAATTTTATATTATTTACTTATGTATATAACTGTTGTCTTCCACCCCGCACCTGACTAACAAAGGAGACTACGGCCTGAACCTTACTAACTCTGAGAGAAGACTTAAGCTCTTAATTTATATAAATACCTTAAAACGGAAAATAATTTAATGACGCAATACATTGTACACAAAACTCCACTATACACATATAGATGCATTTATATAAGAGCGTTACAGTATGTTACTTAACTTGATACTTATTTGATATCTTGAATGTGGAAATAATGCATACACTACGATAGAAATATAAAAATATATATAGGGTGCTCAATTTTCGCATAAATAATTGCACGAACAGTTTGGTTATTATTAAGACCTATCCACATACATCTTTCCGGCCGATCGAAGGCTGCGTAATTCGGTCGCGTACGGCTTCCGACTCAAACGTGCAATCTTTACAATGGCGTGTGTAGAGACAATGGCTGGTCGGTCTGTGCGTCACGTGCGCCCGGCAATCTGCAGATTACACAATATTACCGAGATTGCCCCCCGTGTGTGGCCGCCTTTATTTACATTGCACTATATGCAATACATTCTACATTTACTTAGGAGTATGAATAAAGTTTGTTTTAGATATTTGTCAAGAGATATCTTGACTATAGTTACATTGATACAATGACATTAGCTTTAGGTCAAAATTTCTACGTAAATGAAGACTCCGAAGTCGCACCATAAATCAAATTGATTGTCTCTAATTTAGCACCAACTTTTGATTCATACCTATTTTCCGTTATAAGCGGATTCGGCTTGAAAAACCATTTTGTCTGAAAACGTACGCCAAAACATGGTATGACACATTCATTGTATACTGTGTCACAACATGACTCAAGATAAAGACTGCCTCAAATTGGGTTCGTGTTGTCGAGTTTTTACTACAAGGCAGCCTTGGGTTCAATTGTCGCCCTATCTGAAAATTAAATGCTTTAAAACTGCATATTATAATAATATGCACCATTATTATGATGCAATAATTTTTTTTTTAAAATAATCTAATATTTAAATATACCTTCTGTCTATGATAATATTTATATAAAATAATTGACGAAAAATATGACATGACAAAATCTGTTCCAATGAAAAACTTGTATACAATTCTAAAAGGAATCGATACGTTCAGAGCAAGAGTCCCGACAAAAGAAAGCCGAGGTTGTGAAGGAAACTCGTCATAATTATCGGATACCTTTCTTACGGTTGTAATAACTGGCCATACCTACCCGCGGCAGTTTATTGCCGCAACCGCGTTCCTCGACCGCACCGAGCGAACGGCGACACTTGCCCAGTGACGATCTATGTAATTGCGACCGAATATTTATACAGAGCTGTTACAACACATGCAATTTAAACATGTCACTCGTTTCCAAGACTGTGATAGCACGATCTATATCTGTTGACAGTTGACAGATATCAGTTGACATATATAAAAAATCGTATTTTCCAGAAAAATGGTTTGAAAATTATAAGTAATAAATATTTCTATAAGTATTACAATATAGTCTGACTTATGACTATTCTATGACTACCACGATACACATAGATTAATTGTGATTCGAAACTCTTAAAGTCGTTATGTAAAAATACGGTTCTTGACATATCACAGTATTTTCGCTAATGAACCATTATATAAGGCTTTTTCACACAGATTTCATAGCACTAGGAACTATTGAGAGCCACGTCAGTTTCATAAATATATTCTTGGAAAAGTAGTCTATTATAATCTTATCAATAAAAGATCTACCATCTGGATTAAAAATTATGTATGTAAATTTAAATTAAGAAATAAATGTCTAATAACGTAACGTGTTTCACGCTTGTAATCTCTGAAGGGGTAGGCAGAGGAGTGTAGTACACTCCCACATTCCATCGGTTACGTTTATGTCCCATAGAATGTGAAAGTCGTGATGTTACGTATAATTATTTAATTTTAATTACGAGCTCATTGGAGATAAAAAATATATCACTTACAACAACGAAACTTACGTTTTAGACAACATCATTCCGAAAACGAGAAAGTATAATGTCTCTTTTCAATGCTTTCATGGCCGGAAATTAATATATAGTAAATTTAACATCGCGTCCCTGAAGGGGTAAGCAAATGAGTGTAGTACATTCCCAAGTATCGACAGTTACTTTTAAGTCCATTAATGAATAGTTGGTGAGTATATTACCACACACCTAGCACAAATCCAGATTTAGGGCTACTACCAATAATTTCAATTTAAAAAACTCAAACAGTAGCCGACCCGGGGATCGGACCCAGGGCTCTCGCTCAGTAGTCACGCTCATCACTCGACCAACGAACCAATCAAATGTCAGAATAATTACAGAATAAAAATATTTACATCAAAATCGTACAAAAAAAATCAGTAAATCAAAATTTGGTAATAACCGTTCTATGTGCTGTACCGGCAGTCGCAATACACGCAAGTAGCGGTTATTGTGCGGCGGCAGAACAACTGACAAATACATAACCTGTTGTTACATCATCAGGTGCACGGGAGTACGAGCGGTGTGCGCTGCGCTAATAGAATACTAGTCAAACAAAAACACTGCTATTGAATTGAGAATTCCTTCAGAAAATTCTATTATACATGTCCATATATTTTAATTGGTGTTACTATCTGTGTCCGGTGTATGCTAATAGGATCACCACCTATTCCATGGGACGTAAAAGTTACTGGTGAAACGTTCGGGGATTATAGGGGTGATGTTACGTGTTACAATAGGTTTTGTTGATTTGGCCGTGTTGTTATTGTGTTACGTAATTCTGTTTTTTGGCCCCTAGGTTTTTATTTATATTTGCTGTTACAGGGTCGGTCTTGAAACTTCTGGTATGACTGACTATTCAGTTTTAATAGCAAGCCACCACGCTTATGCATTGTGGCTTGATTTCTGTAGATATTCATAGTTACAGATATAGATTAACAACGTTTTAAGTGATATATCGGTGCTATCAAGGTTGCAGGTGTATTTACCATAAATTAGAAAAAATATATCTGTCGTGCCTTCAGAAACACATGAACGTTGAGATATGTGAAACAGTTGGCAGAAATCCATGATTATATACATACGTATATACTTGTTAAACAGACGGACGCATGACAAATAACATAATAATTGCGATACAAATAAAAAAAATTTTCACACAGGATATGCGATGTCTTAGTAGTCTTATAAACAAGTAATGTAATAAAACGAATTATTGCTAATAGTCGAACTCCCACGATCCTTTTCAAATATAATATCCACAGACCTCGTCGACTAGTCGAGAAAAGCCTGCTCTTTTTTCTTTCCTCACATAAAAAATTAATTATAACATTAAGAGGGAAGTATTTTACTGCGTTTATTAAAAAACCCGCTACTTCTCCGGCATAATTAAAGTTCATTAAAATATAATTAATTATATTCGAAATCCAATACATTAATGGGTTTAAAAGAAAAGTTACAGCAAGTAATGATTTCTAATGGCTAGCTTTACCATTAGTTACCATGACATTAACACCATGGACAAGCTACCCACTGATATCAGTGATGCGCTGGCCGAAGCGGTTAGCGATAAGCTAGGAACTATTAACTCGCTAATTAAATGTATCAGTGAGCGACTTGGCTTTTAAAAGGCTTGTAACCGTTAGAAGGATAGTGTGATACTCTTTTTGAGATCACATGACGAATAATCTGCATTGTAAATACAATTTTATTAATGTGTTTTTGTAACACAAATGATCGAAACATTATTCCAAATCTTGTCAGTGGTGTAACGGTTTTCACTTTTAATTAAAATGTTTCGGATTTGAAATTTAACTTAAAAGCTTCTTTGTTAGTGGTTATCCATTGGAAACTTACATTAATCCCTATAATAGAAACCATGTTTTACAGTATACAGTATTCAAATCTTCATAAGCTTCAATTCAAGTCAGTTTTAAACGTCTACTTACTTTTGTAACAAATATCGTTCCATTTTTAAAGTTCACCACTCTAAGTATATTATTCCAGTTTATCGTGGGCGGTAGAACAATTATAGTAAAGTTAATATATTATGCAAATTCATTAAATTAAGTTACCACTGATTTTATTGACTTAGCAGGGGATAGCTTTGGGAAAATATCGGAAACAAGTATTTGTTTACGGCTAAATGAATTTTAAAATATCATGCCATATCTTTATTTATATTATTACGGTTTTTTGACAGATACTGCGATGTAACTAATAAAGCTATTTTTCATTTAGAAAAGGTTTTGATATGTTAAACAAACAATCACGAGTTTCTATTGGCTGATAGATAGCCTGGATCTCTCTGTTCAGCAGGAGTATTTCGGCTTAATTGTCACCCAGAACCAATATTTATTTTGTGTCTTAGTAATTATCTTTATAAACGCTTATTTCTCTCTCCAGTATTTTTTAATTAATCTTTTAGCATTTTTAGAACATGAAAATACATACACAATGGCGTCTCGATGTGATTTTAGAATATCTAGAATTGATACTAGAATTATGTTAATTGACAGCGCTATGCAAATGCCAATAGGTTGGTAGTGGGAGAATTCTCCATCCAAGATTAAAGAGTAGAAGAACTGTTAACGCAATCATTCTTAACGCATTAGCAATAGGTAGCAACGTCTTTTATTCATACATAGGAGATTAAAATACACTTTCACACAAATGTCCCAGCTTAGATGTTAATACTGTTAACTTATAAACTGTAAACTTAATCCATTAGATTGAGAAAGACTTCATAATGATATGAGATAGCGAATTAACTAATCAACACTAGTTATTTTTGTTGGGCAACAGTTAGGTTATCGGCCGACATATTTTCCATGTATATTTTGGGTTAGTTGCAATTTTATCCAATTCTGACTTTCTGTGTATCTATCAGGTAACATCACGCCTGCAATCCCCGAAGGGGTAGGCAGAGAAGTATGGTGCACTCCCACGTTCCACCAGTTACGTTTACGTCCCATGGAATAAGTGGTGAGCCTATTGCCATACATCGAGCACAGATCCCGGCTCCGAGTCACTACTAGAAATTTTAAATTAGAAAAAATCCAATAGTACCCGACCCGGGATTTGAACCCAAGACCTCCTGCAACCGCTCGACCAACGAAGCAGTCAATATCTATCTATCAGGACTTTTAATATACTTATTACAGAACAATATCACTTATGTATATATTTAATAACTATAGGTAGTATTTAATTAATTTCTTTCCAACACGAGATCGTAACACGATCGAAGCCGAATTGAAATCTTATCTGGCATAGATAAACTCACGTTCAAAGATCGCTTTTATCTCAATCTCGGAATGATTAGAATAAACAACACGTAACACTGCCCGTTGTCGATTTACTAAGCGAGTGTGTGAAGTGGGCAACCGTTATTTTAAATTATACCTATTTATTTTGTATTGGTTATTATATTGGTTATTAGTGTCTTACCTGGTTCATTTTAGAGACTTGACGTCTAAGTGTACTAGGAGAAGTTCAGTGGTTATGATTGCGCAGGACTATGTTGTGAACTGCGATTAAAATAAATATTAATACAAAAAACAGGATTCTTTCTTTTTTCTAATCAATATCTTGTTATAATTTATTTTTAGTTTCTTTGTTCGTCGAATCCTAAATTGAAAATGGGGCCTGTTTAAGACTATATACGTACTGGCGACGTGAATAATCAATTTATAATTATTAAAATAAGTAGGAACAGACTAAGAAACAATGCAACAATACTGCTGTAATTCCATTTCAGGCTAAAGCGCAGTTACGTCTCTGCTATGACCATTGTATGATACGTTTGGACGATATCAAACAGAGATTTTCCATACTTTAAATTTCTAGTCGATGTTCTCATTATGTAATAACGTTGTAAAAAAAAAAACGTACATCACGCCTGTTATCCCCGAAGAGGTAGGCAGAGGAGTGTAGAACACTCCCACGTTTCACCAGTTACGTTTACGT
>DWJK01000926.1:0-18981 GCA_018248815.1 Croniades pieria auraria | reverse complement strand
ACCAGCGGGCCTACTGGAAGACATTTCAGTGTGGAATAAGTAATGCCCTTGTACAACAGTTTTTTTATATATTTCTTTGTTTTTACTGTGTGTATGTAAAATATATAAAAAAAAGTCACAACAATTGGACCGTGAATTCATATTGTTTGTTGATTCGTTTCTAGTTACATTGTTGTGGTACATTCGGTACGTGTTTCGTGAACGTCTTGAGGTATAAAATACTAGATTAATCAAGGATTCGATCAGTCTCGATCAGATAGATGTTTTGATACGCGAAGATTTATTTCGGGGACCGTTAGTCGATGCTACTGGTCGTATACAATTAAAAACTGCAATAAAACTGGCCACAGTAACACCAGAAGTGGAAATAGTGCGTTCGAAATCAGAAATTCGTTTAAAAATTTAATTAGAGACGAGCTATCGGCTTCCGTTAAAGCACATCGACGAACACATTTTCTAATTAGCAATTGGTCACGCGCTCGGCGGCCAATCGCGCGCCATTCTCAATCCGAACCGGGCAATTTGAATTTGGAACGGTTCGACTTATGATTTGCCCACAATTATTCCCGGCCACTCGATAACAGACACGTTCCCAATTTTAATTTAAGACGACTTCTGACTATTATCTTCGGATTAATTTAATTATGGCGGCCTTTATTCCACTCCAAATTGAGGCTAATCTTAAAAGCGGGTTCGTAGTAATTACGAGATCTTGAACATTTTATACTGTTGACGATCGAAACGTTGAATGATTCCTCTTTGTAATTTGTTACATTTAGTCAAAAGCATTCATCAAAACGTGTGAATGAAAAGACTTGCGCGCTGAAAGTTATTAATTTTGTTTTTCGCTGCAAAAATTGCAGTGTTTAACGACTGCCTCCAAATTCTTTTTAAGTTAGCGTGACATTCTGTTGTGTCATTATTTATCTTTTATTCATAGTCTCTATGGTCCAATCCGCATGGGAACGAGCTCGCTGAAGACACACATTAACAAACATCATTACAGTATCATGGGACAAAACGCTCGCTGGAAAGAATTAATTACTTAAACAAAGAGTGTGAATATGATTGACGCGGCCAAAGAAGGGTATTCCAAATCAAACAAAAGCAGAGTGAGCGGTCACCACTAAATAAAGTGATGTCGTCATGCCAATTAAAAAAAATTACCCTTAATAAGTGTCAATTCTTAACGAATGTGTGCATACGCATGATTTTCATTTCACGCGTTCCTTGCTGCTGACTGCAGCGTTCGGGGCAGAATTGCGACTTTAACTCTTTAGATTAGAGCGCATTTTGTGCTTCCGAGTGTTGGTTTTACGACTATTTTTATTGATCCTTAGGCCCCACACTCTTGAGTCTGTGCTGTTCCGGAAAGCTTTAACACATGTTAGAGATAATCCAATATGCACTTTACGTCTATACACTACAAGTGTAAATTACGTCGAGCGAGAGTCGTAGATACACAGTCTGGACGTATTCATCTGGCGCTAATACGTAGCGAGTCGAAGATGACCGAAGCTGAAGTGGTCATCAAATTTTAATTGTCCGTTAAAACAATAATCAATGAGGCGAGTACCTTGGGGACGGCTCGCAAATAGACCGCAGGGTTAAGGCGAGTGGCTAAACCCACCGCACGTAACGCGAGCCGCTTGCAGTTAACTTGATATGCAAACAAAGAGATGATATAGTTTGCCGTCGGTTCTTCTCAGGGAAGTTATTATCGGAGATTTCTGGGAAATTTGTCTGGTACACTTTAACGTTGTTGATATCTTTGGTACTGCGGATTTAATAAATATGATATTGAATTGTGGAATGGAAATTTTTGTTAGTCGTGTTATTCGACTCTTTTTGAAAATTGACAATTTTTTACTTTCGACGTAAAGTACGAATATGGACAGCGACATGACCTAAGGTAACAGAACGTGTGGTGACACGGTAGGTATGTGAGCCGACGTGGACCAAATTGGTTTATCCTTTCGACCTTTCAATTTAGCTGCTCAAAAACGCTAAAGAGCTGATTGAGAGTGCGTTCAGCTGTAAATGTCAGTCACCTCGCAATGCAGTGTGTTATTGCAGTGCATCTGAATTCTGGCGACAATTCCACCATTAACGAGATAATGGAATACTTTGCGAATTCATTAAAACAAATAGTTTATTGGTCGCTATTTCGGTTTGTGCAATGGCATCAGCGTAAAATCTATAAAACACTGATTGTGTCTCCGTCTGGTTGTTAATTCGGGTTCAGAAGCTGCCAGTGAGTCGGAATGTCCCGCACGTGCTCGGCTATGATGATAATAATAAAATGTTGGCGCATTACTTATTTATAGCCCGCGGCTGTCGCTCGTCCGTTCGTCTGTCCTACGTTCTTGTTATTATGTATAAGCACCCGATATAGCTGCCATGTCTCTTTGTCTCGTTACTGCGGCGCGAATGTCGTGATATGAACGAGTGTCGCAAGAAAAACGCAGCCAACTTCCATATGGAACTTGCTGCGTTTTTCTGAGTTCAGACTTACCAGGAGATGTGGACAATTTGGTCTCGAAACGACAATGTGGTACGCGCCTAAATATCTCATTACGTATTGTTGTTTATACGAAGATGTTATGAAATGTTGCTGACGTTACAGAATTGGGTCACTTTAAATTTCGAACTTTGATATTGACAGTTTATAACAGAAAACAAGTCAATCTATTATAATTATCCATTAAAAAAACCAATATAACAAAATTAGATCATGATTTCATGGCTTGTTTTTAACTGGTCGAGTAAAAATCTCCAATATTCAATATCTTCTAGCCTGTTAGAGATCACAGTGGATAATTTAGGATGCATCCAAGATCGTCTTGCACGTTCGAATGTCCGTCTCATAACTGATACGCCAATATCATGAGCATTGTTTTGCTCGGCGGTTATTTGTGGACCACCCCCTCCCCCGTGCCGTCTGACGCGAGCTATATTTTATCTGAGTACTCCGCGTAAACTGTCAGAATCGCTTCTTCAGGGCGTTCAACTCGAAAGAGGATTGTGATTTTTGTATTTTCTGCCTTCCAAAGATTTTAGTGGATCTTTTGATGGTACCATAGCTATGCGTGGAAATGTAAATGTAAATCAAAAGACGGATTGAACTTGTGATATAACTACAAATGTGTTTTTTCTATTAATATTAATGATCACTTTCTCTCGTGGCTCGAAATTGTCGCAGAGAATCTGGTAACAGTAGATAGAAAGGAATGACTTCGTGACCTGTTTATTACAATCTTAGTAATTCCCCTATGTAGTACCTATATAACGTTTTGAGTTAACAAGACCCAGTGAAGTATCGGGACAAATAAAGCGCTGAAATCTATGTGGCTTAATGTAGCGACGGCCAAGATTTCAACGGATACAGATGTCGTACAAGCACAATCACACATCAATCGGAACCGAAATGGCGTGACCACATTCAACGCATAAATTAAAAAGCAAATAGCCTCGGCGACGCCGCGAATGCGCCGTGAAAACGTCATTAACATGCAATAATAATTAGTTATAAATCATCGAAATAATCGCGACGATGCATTGATAAAACGTAGTCTATATCTCAGAGAGCGTTGAAATATGGCGGCCGCGTCGCGACAGACAGCGAGTTGGCGCGAACGAGCCGCGTTTAATATGGACGTGATTGATTTCTGTACCGCGCTAAAACTTGACTAACTGCGAGAATTAGCCACGATAAATATACTAGGCGCACTCAGTAAGCATATTCAGTTAGCCCAGCGTATGCCGAGTGATAAAGGAACGCGTAGCTTAAGAGTCACCGCGTCGCCAAAGTTACAGGATTCAAGAAAGATTTTTTACAACGTTTTCGGTATGTTTATGCAAATTTTTCGTCATGTCGATGTTATTGAAGTCGTTATCGCAAATGTTATTAATAATTGAGTTGCATTCGCTTCCTGTGTAAAACAAATCATGGAGGTTTTTGCCTCGTTAAAAATGTCGGTGTACGGACTAGGCGTTTTACGACGCTCATTGTGGTTACTTATCCGTTTCTCGTACCGTAATGTCTTCAATAAAGTGCTTGTTTACGACAACGTGCGCAGTGACATCCGCTGTACAAGCACCATAAATTATCCCTCAAATCACATCTGATGCGTATTACCCACTAGTCTACAAAAAGTCCATGTATCTCCCGATCTTCACGCAACGACAAATGTGTAACAAATAAATTATAAAATCAACGGCCTCGCTTTTTATACTTCACGTGTGACGTGTCGACCTTTTCGCACTTGCGCTGTGTCGTATATCGCTGTCTCGCTCGAACTTGAATTGTCACTGCTCGCTCGCAGTTTATCATCAGCCGACCTCTAATCATGACGTCTGTATTATATATAAGGACGATTTAGGCGACAGTTTCTCAAGAACGAGGTTCAATGTACTTGTAAATGCTTTTAACACTTAATTTATGACTTGTTTGACATAATACATTGTCTACACAAAAATAGATTTAACCTTATTACTGTTTTTCTGCTGTCTGCTTAATTAATAACCCATGGAAATTTAACAAAAAATAATAGCTAGTTATGTCTTTATGTTAAAAGTCCATCGTGAAATCATTCGCTTTTGTTATATCTATCATCATCATCCTTATCAGCCTCCAGTCTCGTCTAATGCAGGACATAGGCCTTTCTAATGGCACGCCACTGAGATCGATCTTCAGCCCTTCGCATCCAACCACTGCCAGCCACTTTGCGTATATCGTCACTCCACCTAGCTGGAGGGCGTTATGCGTCCGCATAATCTTCTCGTGGTTTTAATACAATATCTTGAAACAACTGAACGCAACATTGATCGATAACCAATACAGAAGCAAGTGGCGACGTACCACGGGAGGCAATTGCCAATTTTTCAATTACTTGTTGCTGGTGGGATGAAAGTCGAACGGTGTGTATCTGCTAATTAATTAGCGCTTTCTATAATTACGGCACCAGGCGAGCAGGAGCGGGAGGCGGCCGACGTGTGACCGCCGTGACAGATGGGGACGCGGCGCTGGCGGCGCTCAAACTTGTCAGGAACGCTGGCGAGGAAACGCATCTAATTGGGAGGGATTTTACTCACTCCACCGTCCGATGTCATGTTCTTTTATTTGGCATATACTAATTACATTCTGTTTTGACTACGCATAGCTTAGTTTTATCTATTACTTATGTGCGAGCGTTGGATTAAATTTGAACAAAGAAGAATTTGAACGAATATAATTTAGAACTATAGATAGAATATGTCATGCCAGAATATTTTATCCTATCAGTGACTTTGTCAGTATCATCATCACTAAAGCTCTAGCTTAGTTCTGGATTGACGTTCAATGCTGTACATATACCTCTTCCAAACACCGCTTCATTTCGCGGTCCTTGCCAAGATCATTGAGAGCGATTTTTGATTAATGGCCTTTCAAACAGGAAAAACATTGAAATAACCTAGATAAGAAAAGATAATGCATGTTTTGAAACACTTATTCACTGTAATTTGTGATATTAGCAATGAAAACGTTAATAGAGACGAAAGAAACGATCGCTATGTATGTATGTACATATGTTTAGTCAATATTTAAAGGATTTTTCAATTTGAATGTTTTAACACTTCAAATTATTTTAATTGGCGCGCATTACGCATTCAGCATAATAACTCAATTAGACGGAATGATACAAATGTTTAAGTCAGATAGTTTTTGTGCGTTGAAAAGGTTCATTTTCAGGGGAACGTAATTGATATTAATTAAAATTGGTTACAATTAGCGTCCAACGTGCTTTAGTGAGTTGCAGCTGTAATGCAAACACCTCGTGCTTAATAATCTGTGATCAAATTGAAAAACTCGAAGACGCTAGATTGACTTCGAGATATGTCAATCCAATATCTGCTGTCGACAAATTTGACCAAGGTTCTCGTACTTGCGACGTGTAAACAAATTTGTTTCCTATTACACTTGTAATAGAGGTGTGCGAGTTAGAAGCTGAGGTTTGTGAGGTGTTACATGAAGTGGTTCCTTAATGGCATGCTTGTCTCGTCCAGCGGGCCGCGATTTAAACTCGTTTATCGGCGATTGTGTCTGTCTGTGTGCGCCCAAATAAGTCGGCGAGATTAGCAAGAATTCGTGTAGGGTGAAAAAGTTTTCACGCGCGTATTTTTATGAATTCATTATGGCTTCGACAAGCGCTTTCTTTACTTTCAACGCTCCGAAACATGTCCCTTTCCGTCTGGACGCCTTCAAACGTCCTGTTCTTGTAAGTCTCTAATGGCGTTCCATCACATTTATGTGTTGAGTTGGAATGTTATGGCTTAATATCATTTCTGCATAAATGGTGCGAAGTGCTCAGATCATTGTGTCATGATTGATGGGTAACCTTTCAACTGGAAGTTACTTGACATGAAAGTGTTTGGGAAGAGTTTTCTGTTTTTGTCTTTATGATTGCTCGTCAATGTTCGTTATCTGAATGTCAACTACTGTATAAAATTTAGTTTTTACGGCTAAATATTATTGATTATAGCTGTGAAGGTATGGACGACTCTTTCTCGTATATTTCCGATGCCCCACATTGTAGGTATATTGTTCGTGAAAGCATGTTAAATATAGGCAACATCTCGATATTAGATCCATCAGAGTACCAACAACCCAAAACTCTCAACCGTACTTTAATTGACTTTCTATTTCCAACATTTTGCAAGTAAATTTTTAAACTACATGTGTTCCATTCATGTCGGACGAAAAAAACATCCGCAGTCAGGCACGGCCATATATTTTGCGTGCGTTCTCACAAATTTTAAAACTTTCCATGAAGATTTTTAAATTCAGAAGCACATGAGATCCTTATCTAATCTTATGTAGCTCCAAATATCCCGAGAATCTTCTAAGTTTGCAATTTCTCAAGTAATAGTTGAACTGAAATAGTTTATGTATTCTAACAGACCAGTGCAGACGGATCTACGCGATCTATCGCATTGGCATGCGACGCACGCGCAGATCGCGATCACCGCGCGTCCTATGCGCTCGCCGTATGTTCGTCTAAACTAGATACATAATGCGTTTGCTCGAAATGCGTTAGACACGTTCACGGGAAATTCTGGGAAAGTCTGGCTTTGCTTAATTAAAACGATAACATGTATTTGAAATATTCCTACATATCCACATTTAATAACATGATTGCGTGTCCAAAATTCTTGATGAATTAAAACAGGCGATGGGCTTTCCAACATCAATGACATGAATGCGAATCGTCACAAATTATCTAATATTTGGAAAAGATGATTTTAAAGAGAGACTCAACTCACAATATGAAATGAAAAGTGAACGCTGATTGATGGAAGTAGTAGTGGAGAGTAGTAGTTCAAGCTGTCTCAGCTCAGTCTATGGAATCC
The DNA here is from genome assembly GCA_018248815.1 of Croniades pieria auraria. Lineage (NCBI taxonomy): Eukaryota > Metazoa > Arthropoda > Insecta > Lepidoptera > Hesperiidae > Croniades > Croniades pieria. Next base: position 11,592 of record DWJK01000926.1, on the reverse strand, counting down.
GTTAGATTAATAAAATTTAACTTGACTACGACTAACAATTAAGTTATTAGACAATTTTAATCACGAGTGACTTGTGACACACAAGGTGTGACATGTAATGCGTCTGAATGATGTTTATCATTATCTACTGGCTGTAGTGGCCATTTAACATCAGGTGCATGCTCCCTGCATAAATATAGGTGTACATTGTTAACAGATATGATTAATTTGTCCTTATGTCTGTCTATTACATCAGTAGCTAGCACGGTGTCTGGACTAACAAATGTTTTGCTTTAATCTCCATCTGTTACCCTCGTCTTGGTTAGATACTAAAAACTGTTGCAGAATTTTTTATCGTATACAAATTTTGTTTCGTTGCTAGAAACTCTGTATTCTGCCAACTGTTCCTACCGTATTAAGCCCATAAATGCTATTTAACATTTTTTGTTGTCTAATATATGTATATACTAGGTACATGAAAGGTGTTTTTTCTGAGTAATTAATTGTTTAATATGTCAATGAAGACTCCAACCGGTTTTTCTATTAAGCTTATATTCCGAAGTCAGATAGTTGTAGATACAGGCAAGAATTTTTAACGATATCGAATAATTTAGAAATTATGGCATTGTAGAAAATTGTTAGAAAAAATATCATCATTATCATCATCATCATCATTAGCCTGCTCCCGTCCACTGTTGGACATAGGTCTCTCGATCTTCAGCTTTTCGCATCCAGTCACTGCCAGCCACACAGCGTATATCGTCACTCCACCTAGCTGGAAAAATATGCATATAAGACTTATGAAAAATCATACATGGACGAAACCGCAAGGCAGTGCAAGTTTATATACAAGATTCGCACCGGTCTGCCCATTTCGCATGACGGCGCGGCCAGGCGCCGATCCCGAGCGCGTAATTCAAAATGCAAATACTGCACTTATACACATTTGGTATTCAACCCGCGGGGCTGCTGCGCCTACGCCTCTTGCCAGTTTTACGGGAGATTATAATAAAAATCGGCCATCTTTATTCCGTACACAGCGCGCCTGATTGGCGGTTCCCAGGGTGTCTAATTTTCGCGGATGCGCGCAAATTCTGGCGTTTCGCTCGCAGTTCAGTTGAATCTACGTGTCGGTCTAAATTTACATTTATTATTCTGTCTGCGTCGTTGTTTCAAAAACATCCTTTTTTAATATTTGCTACCACTGAAACCTTGATACGACTTGTACAGTCAGTTACAAAAAGTTCCTAAAGTCTCAACGTGCGCGTTTATCTAACAATTCTATTATAGGAGTCATGTCATTCCAATCTAAAGAAAGTCGTTTGTAGTAATATTTGTAGAAAACTATCGTAATTGCGACTAAAATTTAAAAGAGCTTAATTGAGCAATTCAGCAGTAAGTTCACGGTACACATTAACACCACTAAATACTGCGTAGATTCTAAATGCAATACAATCAGCATTTTTATTTCCCTTCCTTTTGCCTCTCGTTAGCGATGATACATCATTCCTTATGAACTGCGCCAGATAGTTGTGGGACGTCGTTTCTATAAAAAGGTGCTTCGTTAGCGACTCTCCCTCCCCTCCAGCTCCCAACACCCCGCACCGGGCTAAATTTACCCAAGAACGAACCCGGGACCGTCACACGTGTGTTCGCTTAACACTCCGTAACTTGAATAAAGTCTCCTTAAAGAGTAGAAACTTTTTGTTTATCTTTTGTCGACTCGGAATTTAATTTTAACAGCACTCTTCCATCTTCCGTTATACGATTTTTATAAACGCGCAAAAAGCAACAAAAAAATCGATTCGGATTCGATGTATTCACTCGATCATTGTATCGAAGGTCAATCGAGATATAAAATTAAAAAGTATAAGTGGCGTTCGAAGTTTGAACTGGTTCGAGTTTATTTTTCAAATATCACTATCGAACTGGCCGCTATTATAATTTCAAATCAAAGTCTTCCACTTTTGATTTCAGAACGGGCCATATTCGATACGTTTGCCTAAGTGCATTTAAAAAAAGGAACGCGGCTGCCTGTATTAATAATTTGTTTTTATTTGATTTTAGCGCCGAAGTTTTGAACTTTTCTTTATATAAAGATACTAAAATCAAGTCTTTTCAAGGTAGGAATTATCTTCACAATAGGCGGAAGATCTTTTCTCCATTGTTCTTTAACTGGTAAGTCATAACAGGAACGAATTATACTTAATTTATTAACTTGGTGATAAACATTTTATCAATTTTTAACCGATGTAACGTGGGACTGTGCTATATTTGTTTGCTCGCCCCTTCCAGGAAACAGGCGTGATGCTAAGATACCTACTTTTACGATTTACTCAATCTGGCTTTCTGTGGAATGTTTGAATTCTTGGCAAGGCTTTTAGATTGTTCGACCAGCGTCTCTTTTAAGGATGGAGGAAAAGTAAGAATTCAAATATGTTAATAACAAAATTGTATAAATAAAATGCTTTTAATAATAATACGAGAGATAATCGGAGAAATTTGTTAGCGAACAAAGCAAGCGTAGTGTCACTCTGACGTTTGTAGAACGGCTAGGAAGCTTTTAATAAAGATATAAATCCGTTAAACGAATTCCAGTGTTTTTGCCGCGAGCGGGCCGCGGCCGAGCGACCGCTGCGGCCCAGTCCGCATAAGAATTAGAAACAGCCTTATGAAAGAATTATTCATAAGTTTATGATACTACTAGTTGGTTATATATCCGTTAAAGTACTTAGTACAGAACGTTCTAGCAATCTCTTGGATACTACAGACTGGTTAAAACAGCTGAGTCACAATTGATTAAATTGTTGGTCAGTGATAGTGTAGATAAATGATCTCACATCAGTAATCCGTATCAGATGTTTCAAGAGTTCGGGTTTGGAAGAGAATTGGTTAATTGGTAGTTGCTTTTCCAACACTGATAGAAAGACAATTCCACATTATTAGACCTATGATAATGGAATTGGAAAACCAATGCCGTTAGATAATCTGCTGCTGCTGACAGAACAAAAAAGGATTAGGTATCGATAGGATTAAATAAAAAAAAATCAACCCATTTATCATTCCACTGTTGGAATATGGGTCTCCTCTCGTATTGAGAGGATTTAGGCCGTAGTCCGCCGCGCTGGCCAAGTGCGGGTTGGCAGACTTCACGCACCTTAGAATACTTTTTTTTTCATAAATTCTAAGCTGTGCAGGTTTCCTCACGATGTTTTCCTTCACCGTTAGCAAGTGATATTTAAACTTAAAACGTAATTTTATAAAGAGGTGCGTGCCATGGACTTGAACCCAGCACCTTCGGAGTGAGTAGCTGAATTCTTAACCACTAGGCTATCACTGCTAATATTTATACAAAATAACCTACATACAGGTACATATGTAGGTCGAATACTGACTGATGGGAAGTTACACGTCTCCGAAACCGGCGTGCCTGTGTAAAAAGTTATAAATATGGATATTAGGTACTTGATATCCTCTGCCTACTCCGTCAGGAACCTGGTGTGATATTATGATAATAATAAGCTACATAAACAAAACTATTAAATGCTCATGAACAAGTAAAATATGCGACCAGTGTTGCCATGGAAACAGTACAAGATATAGACATTATCCGACGTTTGGAACTATTGCGGCGTTGTGCAGAATTAGCCTAGGTCGGGCCCAGAGCGAGATCGGATCCGGCGAAAGCTCAATTTGCTAGCTCTCCCCAATAGTTTTGTTTGAACACACGCCCGTCGTATCTCCGGAACTATCTCGCGAATAAGTCACTCGACCGCGTGCGCTTGCGCGGCGACAAACGTACTCACGCAAATAACATTAACCACTACCAAAACAAACTCTACTTACGACCGCTTAAAATTCATTCCACCTTGCCGAAATCACCGACAGCCACAAAAATATGATTGAAGCGACTATAACATTTAACTATCACGGAATAAGGTCGAATTTATATTGTTGGATTCTTTAGCGGATACGCCTTTGTGGATTGGAAGGCGTAAGAATTCAAGTAAAAGATGCTGGAGAGATGATTTTCGAAATACGAGGAGTGAAATCCGAAAGCCTGATAGCTTTTTGTCGCCGCCCGAATGATAGTTCGGTTTTAATTATTAAAGTGTTAATTAGATATTATGGCTCCGCTAAATGTGGTGAGAACGCGGGTAGGCCTGCGTTTAATTAATTCTTATCGTCTATGATGGCAGTTAATAGGATTTTTAAACATTTTCTTGCCAAGTTACCCCGTTTCAAAGTTCTAATTTCTCACGTCGGTGTATTAATTATATTCTGATTTATTTAAGGGATTTGTTAAGGGTGTCTCTTATTTAATTGGATGCGGATAAAGGTTGTCTAAATATTACTAATATGTCTTGAGTTTACTAATATGTGTTTAATTATGATCAAATATTTTTCATTTTTCTGTTTTTCCTAAATTAAGCATTTCCCTGTTCTATTGTGAAAAGGATCTAATCCTTTCCAGCGATGCAAGCGACCTTTCTCGATGTTCGAATTAAAAACATGTGGTAAAATGCATGAATATGACAAAGTTTATCCGAAATATTAACCGAGACCCAGGGATCCTCGAGACGGCTCGGGATTTCAAAGTCCCGACATTTTATGACTTGTTCCCGGAGCGGACACAAGAAGTTTGCGCCCGACGCGGCCGGTGTGCACATTCGTCGAGTTTTTCCTCACCATATTGAGTTGCATGCCCTTTATATATTGTCTTAAATTCAAAACTTTCAACCTCCATTCGTATATTAATTTGGCGAAATGCACGTCCCTCCTGAATATAAAGCATACCTCCGCGAAACATTTTAAATTTATTAACCATTTATCCATACAAATATCATCTTCGGACAAGAAATGAGCATTTTGGGACCTAACGTCAGACTGGTATGAGCTTTCCGCCAGGAGTATAATTATTTTGTCCAGAAAACGAAATTCCGTGCGGCAAAAAGCGTTACTGCTTTATTCATCTTGTTTTAGAGGAAACTGATTGTATTCTCACCAGCCATATGACCACGAAAGTGAAATCTTTAAGGATTTACGAAATTTTCTAACAAAAACAAAAATGGCAGATGTTAGGGGTATTATCGTCTACATTTTTGACGACCTCTCCTATTTTACAAGGTATGTAGCTACAGCACTGCGTAACAATAGATACATAGGTTAATACATTTCGATGCTACGACACACTTAAGGAAAACACAAGACAAGTAATTTCAGATGGCCCCGCCCGATAGCCGCGCAGATCGCGCTAGCGTGTCTGTAAATTCTGTAAAGATAACTCTTATCGATACTCGCGCCTAAACATTACTTTGCGCCGCGACGTCCTTTATCCAGCAATTTATTACCCTGTAAGACAATCTGCGGAGCAGGCGGTGAATGGCGAGGAGCTAATGAACGTATCGGTTGCAGCGTCGGGTTACACTCGTTAGCCGGCCTGATGCCGGGCTCCTACGCTCTATTGTCTCCTGGTACCGATCAGGCGGCTATAAGATTTCAGGATCGTAAAATGATTGTTCATCATTCAATTTCAGTTTGAATTGCCTCATGCTACAGAGATCCGAGCAGCGCTTATTGAATGTCATGAAAATTTACCGTACGAAAATGTCCACTATCCCAAAATATAAACTGATGAGAGCAAATCTATATGTACATGTGTATGTTACGTGTAAATAGCCACTGCGAGTAACTTTTATTGCGCTCAAAATCTTTTAACTAAAGCTCGTTCGGACGCTGAAACAAATATGACTAGCTAATCAATCTCCTGTGCGCGGAATGGAACTACATTCAAAATCCATTCGAATTGTCAGCGCACCGGAGCGGTGGGATCGGCTGAATGGAAACGACAGCACAGGTGACCGAAGCGGAGGTGCTTCCAATTTGTCAGCCAACAAAACCAGCCACCACCCCGTCAGTCAACGGGCGCTCCAACCAGCTAAAGAATGAAACGATGACGGCGCGCGAGATATATGCGACTCCGCCGCTCGACGATTAGGCGTGATGCCAACCCGACAGCGGCCGATGATTCACGAACGGGTTGAACGAACCATCCCGAACTCGTGGCAATTGTTTTCTCGGGCGGACACCAACCAGCATGCGGGCTTGAATTTCGATTGGATAATTCGAGAATTGGACGCCTGGTTGATGCTATGATAGGTTCTTAATTGCTGGGGCTCGCGGTTTCCCGGCCGCGTCCGGGAGCGCTGTTGACACCAATTGCCTGTGTCGATGCGACCCGAATTGGTTACGACTCCTTGTTTTGATAAGTGTTTAGATTGGAGCATTCAGAACATGCGATTTATTTGCCTAAAGCACTTTTCAATGTCTGTATTGACGCCTCGTATAGTTAGAACGCACAATAATGATAAGCTCCAATAATCCCAGATCCCTGATTTCTTAAAAAAATTGCCGTGTTCCAGTTAAAACATTGTGCTCCATATTAATTCAGTCATTCATCAAACGACTGACAATGTTTCTGCTCTTACTGGATGAAACAATGGCGAATTTATAGCTTGTCTGCTTTTATACACGGATTTTCGTATCCATTCGTTACTTAGCACTTAATTGTGACAAAGCAAATGCATTAACCTTCTAGACCTCCAATTGCTTTGTTGAGAAGCAGCATAACATATATCATATGTATGCCAATACGATTTGCCTGTCTGTAAAAGGCACTGGTTGCATTGACCCCAACTGATAGCCTTAGAACGACCCAGTGGCAGTGTACCTCGTTATTACCATTGCGTGAGGAACCCGCATGTCGCAGATAAAACAGATCTACGACATGAAGTGATCCAACCCACACCTCAGATAGATACAACTTAAAACTGTAATTACTTAACTTGTGACGACATGACACGAAAACAACTTAAGCGGTGTAGGGAAGCAAACAGAATGATACGTACGACAGTTGACCGGATAATTTGAACAAATGAGGACACAATATCTCAAGGAAAAATTATAAATAGTTTCATAATAGCAGCGTAAAGATAAACAACTCGACTGGATTTTATGAGTTTTTTCTATTTATGGAGAAAGTACGAAACTAGTACGGAGCCTGGTGACATTTAAACGGTTCAGTGAACAATCTTCAGGAAGTGACCTGAAAACGTGTATTTACAAATATTAATGCGCACTTGCATAGATAATAAAGTGCATTTCTTGATTTTCGTGTACGATTGCGAAATTCGCTGGCAACACTCATCGCGCCGATGACATCGTTGTCAATTATTTGGCAGCGCCCCACCACATTCTGGGTCACAAAGACCAAGATCAGCCGCAGCTCAAAAATCTTGATTTTGGACCTTTTGGATTTGAAACTAAGGTCCGAAATGCAATGTAACGCGTCATCTGAAATTGGAGCACAATTTATAAACAAGTATCTATTATAATTTACCAAATCGGTACAATTGGAGGTTAAGTTATTTCAGTTGATGCAACCCTTTTTACTCTGAGCCGTCATCGGGTCAAATCTTCTTCATTATTTTAAATCAGGGCTAGATTTCTTACGATTTGTCTTCTATTTCACTGCAAATTATCATCCTTTACCAGTCGCACTGGTATTTTGAATACAATTTTGCTCTGTTGCGTTCATCTATGAATTAGCATAATGATGTCATCGGCGAATGCTACTACTACTTTCTCAATGTCATAAACTAAACAAGTTAAAATAAAATACAGCAGATCGAACTGTTTAAATACGGCATATTTGGGATTCGCAATAATATAAAAGATTTCATGATCTTCGAAATAAATACTAAACACCATGAAGTTCTCTAGCACCGATTACATCGAACAGGATGTCACGATGACAAAGTAAATGATAGTTATCTCTCGTATATTTTAGTACTGGTCTGCAGAATGGACTTGGAATTGTGAAATTATCACATTATATTATTATCCTACAGTTCCTGGGTCTTAACAAACCTTCCCTTCATGTCTATGTAGATATTGCAATCCATAAACTCACCTTGGATATGAGTTTTTAAGTAATCAAATTTATGTTGTTCAGGTACACCTTTTTAAGAATGGGCTCGCATGCCCATGTTTTTTCTTTTATATAAATATAAAACCAGAGTCCCTTAGCTGCACTGGGTGTTCAAGAACATTCAAAGAAATATTATATTATAACATTCTCTATACAGAGACAGATAGACAAAAGCAAAACAATATATATCGAAGACAAAAGTAGCTGAGGTCTGTAATCGAATATCTCCAGCGATCGACGTTCCGATCTCCGTTCACGATCCCATCTGTATCCGATGGCCGCTGGTGTCCGTTTGATTTACGAACACTCGTTGCGAGGACGATAATGAGTTGCGCCTGCGCAGCACGGATTATGAGCGGCCATTTTTAAATTAACAACCGTTGATTTGAAGTTCGAATGTTATGCTCGATTTTTGGCGGCGGCCCGAAGGCTTCGGAATGCTGAAGTTAATGAGTTACCTAATGAATGTTTTGTTCAGTAATATACGAATAATTTTTAATTTAGGGAAATAAATGAAAATACGTATGTGAAGCGTGGGAAATACAATAAAACCCTGATTATTATTTAAAGCAACGACGTATTTGTTCATCTGTTAATAGAATGATAGACGGTTATGCCTTAATAATTCAAAAATAAAAGTAAATCCGTGGCACCAAACCACCAGGGGCTCAGAAATACGAGTGTATGGAACAAGCCAACTCCGTTGCAAAGTAAAGAGTCCCACAGGGATCTATTCTGGGTACCCTCTAGTATATCGGCTTGGAAATTATTTTTTTTTTCCACATCTCCTGCTACTAAGTGTTGTATTTATAGAAATAGACGGCGGACGCTTTGATTTCTATTTAGTTTTATCTCAAGTTTAAATATGTTTAGTTTTTCGAGAGGAGGCGAGACTCCGAATGATTTTAATTATGTCTCTCAAAGTAGCAGAAAGATAAAGTTACATATCGAGGAATCCCTAGTTGCTTGTCTGTCGGTTTATATTTCCTGAAGAGCGATTAGGAAATAGTTTACGAAAATATAGTTTCGAACGGCTCTTTTGGTAGTAAACAAATCTAACTATCGTATGAACTCAACAACCTCGAAAAATGTAAAACACCAGTGATTAATTTTGTATTGTCTCTCCCTATTCAGCAACACGTTTTGAGTATATCAAAGAATTTGGTATGCGCTCGTAATTTTTACTAATTGCATGTTTACCATCGTCGACAACCCGGTTACAAGCAGCGGGTCCCGTAACGAAAATTCATTAAGAGAGCACCATTAATTTCATTTCTCATCCAATGCAATGCCATTACTCTCATTCCGTACCAAAACAAACAAATCCAGCAATTATTCTGACCAAACAAGTCACACATTTGAACTCGCGTTAGACGAAAATGACCCTTGCTCGCCTACAGATAACGCTCAGATCCTATGCATCAACGTTCGTGCGTTTCTCTGGTTGTGCTAGGACAGCGTTTTGTGTTACCAGCCAAAGGAAATTAATCCGTTTTGTTTTGGTATTAAAGTCCACGTCGATAATGTTGTTATTCTTAAGAAGCTTGATCCCTAGGTTTGATGCTCCCGAAATTCTCAAGATATTGAAAGATTAGCCGTGGGTTGGTGCAGGATGACCCCATAAATAATACATTGGAGGGGACCAGTGATGGATTGTCTGTCTGTCTATCCGCATTCTATTAGTCGAAATTCTTAAAGGGTGGCTCTTAGGGTGCTTTGCTATTATTAGGAGCAACCAATGTTAGCTTAGGAAGTGATACTCTCCCTTCATTAATTCTGTTTTAGACATTCGCATGCGAACAATGTACTGTTTATTTGCCGAAAATATTTCTCGTGTTTCCGCTCTTTTTACAATTAAAACTTAGACCGGAATTAATGATATATTACATAAAGTAGTTAAGGTTTCAGTTAATTTCAACCCCATAAGACAAACTTGGTTTGATAACGCAGACATGCTGCTCTTCTAATCAACCCAGGGTGAGAGTGAGAATATTTAGAAGACTGTAAGTAGTATGTAGTAAGGAAATTGTTCATTATATTAAGGACCCTAAAGGATGCATAGATGTTTGTGATTTAATTCCTAAAAAGTGTTCAGTTTCGACGTTGTATTCTCTATATTTTGCCATACTGCAAGCAATTCTTATTCAAACTCAAGAATATTTCTATTTTATACGAACGTACGATCCTTGTGCAAACACTCAGTAGTGATAATCCCAGTCTAGTGCTTGCCGTGCCATGCGGGTCCACGACCACCGGCCTGATTACTTTCAATTTGAGATCATTACTTTTAATTCCATCTATTGAAGTTGCTTTTTGAGTTAAGGGTTTTAATAGTTTTGTATATAAAAATGCAATAGTAAACGCTGCGTGAAAACTTACCAAAAACGAATTAGAAATCACTTCCAGGGAGAGTTTTAAAGAAAACAGTTTAGTGATTTTATGAACACCAAATGTATAAATAAAATGTTTTTGAGGTAGATAAACGTCGCGGAAGGAACAAGGAAGAAAAAACTATCCGCACATGAAGTGCGATATGAATGTGACGTTAAAATATCGCACGAAATTAATCTGATCAGCTTTGTGCGTGGAACGCTCATATACGTTCCGCACGCGATAATCCGCACTGCGATGTTTATGTAAAACCGAAAGTGGCTTATCAAATATGATTTATTATCGGACGTATGGAAACCTAAACTGGCCATGATACGTGCAACGATGTATTAACTAATTATGTTAATGGCTCAATTTATAATTGTCAATTTTAGCTTTCGTCTTTTTTCTAACGCCCGGTTACTGAGCAGCTGAAAAAGTGTGTTTAAATGCAGTCGTATCGCCTGTCACGTCGGTGTTAAGCGAGCGAATATTTTTTTTATTTGAAATGTATCATCACGCCTGTAATCCCCGAAGAGGTAGGCAGATTAGTGTAGTACTCTCTCACGTTTCACCAGTTACGTTTAAGTCCCATGGAATAGGTGGTGAGCCTATTGCCATACGTCGGGCACAATTCCAGACTCCAAGTCATTACTAGAAGTTCTAAATTAGAAAAATCTAATAGCACCCAACCCGGGAATGAACCCATGACCTCCCGATCGGCGTCGCGCTTGCAACCACTCCACCAACGAGGTATTTGAAATGTATATGAATTATAATAATTTTAGTGCATATTACGAATTACTTATCTGAGGGTTACTCCCTCTAGAGATTATCATCATCATCGGCCTATTTCAATCCACTGCTGGACATAGGCCTCCCCTAATGTGCGCCATCGCGCCCTGTCCTCGGCTTGCCGCATCCAGCTTCTGCCTGCAGCCTTTCGCAGATCGTCATTCCACCGGGCCGGAGGGCTTTCTACACTACGTTTGCCGAGCCTATAGATATATTACTTTAAAAAATCTATTTTCGAAAGTATGTCTTATACGTCCTATTGGTTGTAGACAAATTACTGGGCCCAGAGAGCGCTATTAAAGGTTATGTTCTTTAAGCCTATTCGTTTTTCAACCCACGAACTTCACACCTCCTATAAAATATTAACTACCCGCCAAATCTATATTCTAAACAGTATAATAAAAACTCACAAAACCTTACCGTATACTGCTCCCCTGACAATAAGACGTAGAAACCTA
>DWJK01000925.1:0-18981 GCA_018248815.1 Croniades pieria auraria | reverse complement strand
TAGGTATGAGTTTTAGTCACGCAATATATTAGTTGAAAGTTATATTCGATGTCGTCATATATAAAATTATATTTTTTGCAATTATCATAAATTATTAATAGCCACGACTTCGCGCTTGATGACATTTAGGTAATCGTCAAATTATTTGTTTAAATAGTAACCATAATTTTATTTCCCCAAACTTAAAGCTATCTCTCTAACTCAAATTACATCGTAATCAGAGATGTTGCGCTAGGAAAAGAATTTAACCTTAATCCCTTCCCCTTCTCCCCACCCCTTTATTTCCAAACTCGACTCCCCACCCCTTCCGATCACTGCTGTGAAATATAATATAGATTGTTATAATTTGCGCATCTCAGTCGCTCAAGTGATGTTGTAAATGTACCGCGGTGCAACAAGGCATTTGCACATATATATAATTATATAGGGATTTATGAATGCACAATATGTTTTAGTTCTCTTCAAACGATTAGCTAATTTAACTATAGTTTAATTTAGTAGTATAAAAAGTCAGCGTGGTTCAATCTTGCGAGTTGCATTGACGTTTGAAAAAGAACTGTCTGAACAATAATCTTGCTGGCTCGTCGTGCACGTGTGTTCTCGTATCTGTTTCTGGTGCGTGGTAAAGAGACTGCATGGTTTCTCTTATTCGCATTTGGTTTTGTCGTCGATGCTGCCATGCTTACCGCAATATTTTTTTTCTTAATAGATTTATAAGACAATGCAATGTTGCCATTGTAAAATTCTCGCTTTGATTTTATAATGACAGTTTTGTATGTTCGGTCGACTGTATATAACTATTTTATATATAAATGGTAATTCTGATTAGTCAAGTATATAGATTATTAAATTCGATTGGGATAAATGACTTCAGGAGGCTACTTTACATGTAAATCGTCGTAAAAATGTTTCTTTACTGGATAGTGGTTGTCAAAATGTGCGTATAATTTTTTTTCGATTATTGTCTAAGTTACCGAGTTAAAATAGAAAAAAAATGAATTGTCTTTGGTATGTTTTTCAAACTAAAGTAGTCTCCATCGAGATGTCGAGTGTTTTGACGAGATAGTTTGGTGGCGATAATGTTATGGCATATTTAACAAAAAAAAGAGTGAAATTATTAGAATTAAAAAAACGCGACTTAAACTGATGGAATATTCGATACATCGTTCGTTCTTTTATGCAAAATTCTAAGTAAATTATTAGTGATGAATGTTTTGAAAGTAAGTATTGACGAAGATCAGGTTGTTCGTATATTCGAGTTACTAAATTTACTATAACATCATATGTCACCAAAGAATCGAAGCAATGTAACATAGCTGTGGAGAATTTTGAAAAAAAAAGTAGCTTTTTTAATATTCGCTACGTTGTGTAGAGATTATTTTAATTTTAAAAGAAACTAGATTAAATACGCAGATTCGTCAGTCTGTAAGATTTTTTTGTTAATATTTAACAACAAAAGAAGAAAAAAGAGGATTATTGTAAAGGTGTTAATTTAAATTTCATTTTGTTGATACTGTTTCCGAAAATTATGTAATCTGCGGAATAAATTGAAATTTAATTTCGATATTTCATGTTTTTTATTTGATTACTTGAACAATATTTATAATAATTAGAATAATGACGGACACAGTTTTAATTCTGCCTTATTTCTTAATCTACGACCTGGTAAAAAAGAGAATGCAGCGACAAAGGTAAGCCTTTCAGATGTTCGCACACACAGACTAATTGTGCGCCAATGGCGCCTTCAACTTGCCTCTTCTCTTTATTACTAATACCTACATATCAATACTAATAATCACAAAGATAATAACTACATACAATAATAATATTGTGATCATCGTTCCACGCTTTATCGCGAGTCATTAGTGTCCTCATCTTATGCTCTAAAGTAGGAGTCATACACAGGCTAATATTAAATAGAATGGATATTTTGCATACGAGATAAACATATCTAAATATTTCTCAATACGACATAATTGTTGTAATTCACAATAATACGGAATATGCCTAAAATACAAATCTGTCTTAAATATTTTGTTCTTGAATCTTTATTATCGTCACATTATAATTAAAAGGTTTTTTTTTCGTTTACTTATTATTTAGATCCATAAAATATTATACGAAAAGTATAAATTAAGGGAGGGAGACTCAAACGTACAAAACGCGTCACCATTGGTAGAAACGAAATGTGACGTCACATGGCACAACATGGGATTTATCGGCGTCGATATTCTACAGTTTCATACAGTTTTAGTTGTGTTTGTGAGAAAAATAATTTAAATCTGTATTTCTCTGGTGATTTCTAGTATTTTCTAGTGACTAGATTTGTAGTGAATCTAGGACGATGACTGAAACTGATTTTGTCAAAGCACAATCGGACAATCTACCGATAATAGATGCGTATATGATGACAATATTTTGCATCAAATCTCGATTTTACGTGCGCAGAGATCAAGTGAAAGCTACAAGGTAATATCACGCTTGTAGTCCCCGATGGGGTAGGCAGAGGAATGTAGTTCACTGCCACGTTTCACCAGTTACGTTTAAATCGCATGAAGTAGGAGGTGGTGAGCCTATTGACATACACCGGGCACAATTCCAGACCAAATTCCTAGTCACTGCTAGAAATTCTAAATTAGAAAAATCCAATAGTACCCGAATCCAGGAACTCCTGATCGACAGTCGTGCTTGCAAGCTTTGGACCACCGTGACAGTCGAGACAGTCCCAGAAATATATTTGCAAAAATACGCTTATTATGATACTATTAGCGCCATCTATTATCGGTTACAGCAACATTACTACGGTTGTACATGTCAATTTGAAGCAAAGATATACCTATACTTATTATATTAATTACTCTACAGCATAAAATACCATAGATTTATTACTAGGAAACAGAGTACAGAGTGGGCCATTAATTTGAGCGGATTTCAAAAAATCATAGAAAAAAACTACAAAGCTTAAGTAGGGAAGATAATTTTTATTTATAATAAAACAAACACATGGGATTTTTATTTTTTTTAAATAACATCACTGAGATGTGTGCCTTCTAAACGTATACACTCCTCGAATCTAGACCTCAAATTCGTGACAATTCGCTGGCAGATCGCTCGTGGGATAGCCGACATCAACTCGCGAATGTTGTTTTTGAGGTGGGCAAGCGACGTCGGTTTATCGGCGTAAACGCGGCTCTTGAGTTACCCCCAAGAAAAAAATTCAGTTTTCCACTAAACATTTCGTTTCTAACCGCTAAAGACTCATTGAATGTATGAGATGTCGCTCCATTTTGTTGAAACCAGGTCCTGCTGTTGTAGGCTTCAAAATCATGCAGTTGTGGAAAGAAAAAGTTACGTAACATTGCTGTGTAGCGATTAAAATTTACTTTTACAGTCTGGCTTCGCGCATTTTCGAAGAAGCGGGGTCCGATAATTCCTTCAGCCGACATGTTAACTAAACTCAGAGCGAAATAGACGCCGCGCAATAGTGCACGAATTGCCATTATTGTAATAAGCCTTTACATAGAACGCACGCTGCTCACCGGTGAAACGGTCCATGGCGAATAAATTTCCGAGAACCAAGCTACTTATCCCTAATACCCGCGCCCGCTTCCGCGCGCCTGTCGCGAGCAATGTGATTTTAAAATTCGCACGCCTTTCTGGCCCACTCTGTAAATTTGATAATTTAGGACACTCATGTGTATAGAATTTTATGTCAAAGATTTACTATAAAATAATCCTTATTATTATTACATTAAAATTATTTTGCTCTCTACTCATTACAAGTTACAACAGAAGGACGTTTAAGCAGGTACATACAATTCCTAAAGCTATATTTATTTAATAATTGGAGAAAAAAACTACATATTGAGCTATTTCATTAAAACACCTATCAATTCATCCATAGATAAGTAGGTAACATTTTTATTTTATTATCTGTATATCACGCCACATACGTATAGAAACTAAATTATATACAATCAATCCTATAAGCGTTACGTTCAATTCCATTACAATATTAATATAAATATCTTTGTACAACAAATTCATAGGTTCAATTAATTGAAGTAATGTTGTTTACGTACGATACTGGAATATATTAACCAATAAAATTACATTACAGCCACCAGAAGTTGCCTTTACAGCTAACTGGACGGTAGATAAAAAGTATATTAAAATTAGCAGGCCTTTTGGATTTTATACCATTGAAATTCAATTGTCAAAAATAAGCCCCCCAAAACAATAAATCTGTGTACAATTTATTAAAAATATTGCGTACCCGTAAAAAATTAAATAAAGCTATACTAATCTCTCATACATAGCTGGTAAAATAAATGTCCTATAAAATCATTGTAAAACTTACAAAAAAAAAACTATAACATTGTCAAATAAACTAAATACTATAATTATAATTAAAACATATGAAAATTATACTTACAAACTTAATAAATATTTATTGTGTAAAATCATTGTAAACGTTTCGTTGTATAAAATAAACTCAGTATTTTTATAACATATAACTATTACGATTAAGTACTTCGAGACGATTAATATTTTACCGCCATAAAAGCAAACGTGTCTATGGTTCAATCTAGACTATAATTATTGTTTTCTATTTTAAGAGACAGTTTACATGACTTCCGTTTTAGTACCTCAAGATTGTATTGTTTAAAATAACATAATCTTACGTGTCTCAATTGTGACGTCCCTTTTTATTTTTAAGTCGTGATTCTACTTGTTTCTAGGAATTGGAATATTAGGCATTTTCATTATTTTTACATATATTATGTGTATAACTACATTGTTAAATATCGCCGCTGGACAAAATGTCTACAATATTATTGAAGCCCTACCATCCAGCTGTAATTCATTCAGATAATACCAGAATTTCGTTTTATAGAATTGGATTACGTTGAGGAAAAACTGCTTATATAATAACGTGAAATCTAGAGACTGGTGAAAGAGCCAAGATTCAGAAGCCAAGTGGCAACATTTCTTAAAATCAATTGAAACCATGATTGTCTTCAACCCTTTCACCGTCCCACGCTTGGACAAGGGTCTTCTTTGGGAATGAAAAGGGTTACGGCCATAGTTTCCTACACTGGCCCTCACGGAATTTCGACTGCATCCGTGCATTACTGCATACCGAAACTCACGCTATGCACAATCTTCGGAAAAGACGATATATTCGAAATTAGGCAATAGACGCATATTACTATTAAATGTTTAGTGAGTATTTATACACATGATTAAATATGTACCGGCTTAACTCACGTAAATTTTTATGGATGGCCCGACTAATTTCGGACCTGTACGAGGTCCTTCCTCATGAGCTCCCGCCGCTTACAGCGACGTCACAACGGAGTCTCCGTCTGTTCGTGGGTGAAACCGGTACGTATTTAATCAGAAGCATATTAATTCCAAAAAATTCCTTGACGAATGTTTGCGAACTTGCCTTTTTTGGCAAAGTACAGGTAATAGTGTTTACTGTATGACACATGCGATAGGATGAGTCAACAGATGGTTCAGCACAACCGGTGTCCCAGCGGCCACCTCCAGCTGCATGTCGTCTTCGTCATTCCCAACTTCCAGGGTATCTGATGAAATGGACATATTCTCACGGCCGTCCAGCAGCAGGTCCGTGGAAGTGCTGTCCTCTGGAATATTTTGTTCGAACACCTGGAGAATACATGTAGATTGATGAAAATAATAAATAGATTGATGAAAGATGCACTTAAAATTAGCGTATACAGAACCAGAATTAGTAGAGTCCTATGTAACGAAATGTAATGTAGTTCTAGGTACGAGTATTTTAAAAACGTTTTCCTTTATAACCAATATTCAATCAATTAGGCTATCTGCAAAGATTTATTGTTAGCACGTATAATCACCTCATCATCATACTCGTCGGGGTTGTGCTGAAAGCGTCCCGACTCTACGTCAGGGCTGGCGTAGCTCATGTAGTTCAAGAAGTCGCTGTCGTCGCTGTAGTCGTAATCACTGTCGCTCTCGTCACAGTCGAAGTAGCGGCTCTGGAAAGTGAGAAGATTAAAAAAATAATATGGCGATTATTTTTTTTATTTAGCAATAGGCTCACGTTTGGCTGCAATCTCTCCCGATGGAAAGCGAGATGCAGCCTAGGACGTAGCACGCTCGCTTAGGAAGTGCCTATGCACTCTTATCTTGATTAATTCCAGGATATACGAATCGGGAAAGATGGACGCCGGCAGGGAGTTTCACTCATTTGCAGCCTATAGCACTAACGATTTAGCGGATCGCTTCGTCCGGTTCGGAGGAATGTTTACAAGATGTTGATGGCAGCATGCGGTACATCTAGACGTCCGATGACGAAATGCCTATTAACGCTAAGTCTTGTATATCATCACCATCAACCCTTTTATAATTTCAGTGTTCGACACTAGTCTCCTCTGAAAGTGAGACGGGGTAAGTAAAGCTGCACTTTGCCTTTGACAAAGTGCGACTCGTAAGAGCTCACACGCTTTAGCGAATATTATGAAGAACCTTTAGTTGTGAGGATTTCCTCGTTGCTTAACTTTACTGCAAGCGTGTAATTTTAAAATGTACATCTTTATAAAGAGGTGAGCGCCAGGAGTTCAACGCACGACCAGCAGCCTGGGTGGCCGAATTCTAAGCCTGCTGCACTCTGTTATTATTAATAGAGAGATTCTATGACAAAAAGCACAGCAACTCTATGAAGACGTTAATCAACTACTAAGTAGTTTATCAACGTTGCGATGAAGTTGAATAAAGTTACAGATTTCTTTACCATAATGTGCTAACCCGTTGTCCAGCGTAGCAGACTATGGCCTTAACTCTTCTTTGTGTAAGAGAGGTGAACCCAGTCCAACCGTGGAATGATAAAAAAGTTACTTATGCATGCTCACCAAGGCGGCTAAGCCCGCTTTAAAGCGTTGAACATAACGTAATGTATTACCCGTTTTATACAATAAGTGTCGCTACTTTACGTATTATTATTAAATATTACTCAACAGCATCGAAACAAAGAATACATTTCCATAAAAGAAAATAATTCCATTTTCTCCCGAAAAACGGACCTGGGATTCTACTAAACCTGGGATATTACATGTTAGCCAGTACAGATATTATTATTTATAGTAGATATATTATATTCTCCATAAATTTGATAAAACTAGGTCGGTAAAGTAAATATTTGTGTCATTATAATTTACGTGTGGACATAGAGATATTATACATAGAGTCGGGAAGATATGCGACTGCCTGTATCACAACTACTACACCCACCGTCCTCCCCGGCGAGGGCGAAGTCTCCGCGTATCATACGGGAGTCGTGCGGCCGTTCCGCAAGACTGACCGTGGCAGCCCCGCCGTCCCTCGATAAGCACACACCGTGTCGGTCCGTGCCTAGGTCCGACTCTTACAGGAGACGCCCGCGGATCGGTCGCACAGCCCCTCTTTCTCACTCGTGGGGCGGAGTCGGGCGTCCAACCCGTACTAGGCTTTACTCCTACCCCTTGCTCTCTCCCTAAACTTCACGCGGAACCAATCGGACTTGCCATTAAACTCGGTAACGTTGTACAGGCCACTAGGGTCAACAGCATTAAACAATAAGAAAAAATACAGCTGCCTGTAAGCGGCAACGTCCGCCGGCTAGAAAGAGAGAAACGATCGCGATACCCTATCTCCATCTCTCTCTATCTCACTCCTGACACATGACTTACGCTAGCGCTACCTGTGCGTGCACGAGTAGAAAGTAACGGATAGGTAGCCTCTTTTGCTTTCCCTTTTTTTTCGATGGACACATTTTAGGCTGGCTCCTTTAATCTATGTATAATAAATATATATATGCGTGTAGGTGTCAGCTAAGGTCAATGGTAGTTATATATTAATTATACTCAACAGACTTGTCTATGACATCATTTATCTTCATTATTTACAATACTTCCCTTTGGATCAGCTTTCGAATTAAACGAAGAGCGGTTATCATTTTAGCAATGTTTGTATGTATGTTATTCTTCGCATCACCTTCAAAGAATTGCAGTTATTTCGATATAGCTGTGTGAAATATAGTTTTGTTTAATATAATATATTAGATAAGTTTGATATGTATTCAAATGGACTCAATCTTTCGGACAGATATTAAATGATATTGATGTTGTCTTGATGTATTTATATTTTTAAATTATTAAGCTTAACATTAATATTATACTATATCTAATTCTATAATACCAATTTACTATAAAGCATTTATAAAAAAATCGAATGAATCAAAAAATCAATTTAAAAAGTTATTTATTATAATATCCTTGTAAATAAATGTGTATTGTTTGTAATCACGTATTGCACCTATTATTGAGCGATGTGGCAATGTAGAAGTTCTTGCGAAAATGTTCACGCCAACAGGTTGTACCTACTTCCATTTATTAAAATAGAATAGCAACTAGGTCTGTCTGTGCAAAAGCGATAACCTAATTCCAACAAACACATTTTGTTGTCTTTTGCTTGGGTTGGTACACAGATGCGATTGTCTGAAACGGAACATCTATTACGAAACCGATTAATTATTTATTCATGACAATTACATTTAAATGTTTAAATAACTCCAGATATTATTAAATTTATTTAAATTCACATTCGAAATAAAAACATAAAAATATTTACCATGCCTTTGAAGCATAGAACGTCGATAGCGTAGAACGAATAGCGTCGGTCAGTGCTACCAATACACTCGTATAAGATTTATGTCGCTGTCAGATGTCAGTGTCAAAAAAGATTATATGTAATGTTACATTATTACACAGTACACACTAATCCTTCAAAACAAAGAAACAAATTAACATGACGCGCTATGTGTGATAAATTAAAACTGTGACCGAACAAAGTGTTATGCGTAATGCACAATAGATCATAATGGTATAATTGTTCGTCAGAGATAATCATGGCTGCTATTTTAGCGAACGACTCGCCTAAATACCGTAACAGTTTAATTTGCTGTAGCCCGCGCAGTGTGGATGTCGCGTCTAGGACTTCCTCATCATCTACATCGGGCTGCGTTTCCGCGGATGAAAGCTACGACTCCAATTACATTCCGAAGTCAATAGCGAATCGTAAATTGAAAATACACAGTTCCGCGTCCCGAGAAGAGATAGAGAAAGCCATTAATCAGTGCAAGGAGCTCGTGCTGAGCAGCCCCCAGTGTTCCGATGAACGGAAATGGTTAGTGCGGTACCTAGTCGAGTTGCGATTAAGATTGGAGGATCTGAAGGACAGCGACGGCGTGCTGCGGGTGCGCGTTGCGATTAAAGGTCATCACTTCGAACAGCAACTCAATCCAGGCAACAGGAAGCAGTACTGCGACCACTGCAGCGGAGTTATATGGAGCATAGTACAGAGCTCATACATCTGCAATGATTGTGGCTACTTGTGCCATTACAAGTGTGTCGACGATATTTGTAGAGTATGTGCTCATGTTGTCATGACCGAGAAAGGTCAGTTTGAGATGAGTATATGCCCTGAAAAAGGCTTAGCAGCCCAAGACTACAAGTGTGTTGAATGTCATACCGCACTGACATTTAAAGACACTTGGAACGAACCAAGACTCTGTGATTACACTGGACTATACTTCTGTGCTACATGTCACTGGAATGACTTGTCAGCAATACCCGCACGAGTAGTCCACAACTGGGATTGGGAGAAACGCTACATATCCCGAATAGCATACCAAATGCTGACCCTCTCCTGGGACAGACCTTATATAGACATCGAGAACATTAATTCACGCTTGTTCAACTTCATAGCTGAGCTGGAATGGGTCCACAAAATGAGGAAGGACTTGGAGTGGATGCGCAGATACCTCTGTGCTTGCAGTGAGGGTACAAGCCTTCTGTCACCACTATTCATGCAATTGGGTGATGTGAATAAGAAATACAGCATGGTTCATCTGCAGGCAATCAACGATGGCAGCTTAGAAACACAACTAACAGAACTCACTGAAGTCTGCCGAAGACATATAACAGACTGTGCCCGTTGTTCCGGCAAAGGCTACTTGTGTGAGGTGTGTGGCAACAATGAGGTCTTGTACCCGTTTGATAGTGGAGCTATAATGTGTGACAAGTGCAATTCGCTGTACCATCGGGGCTGCTGGCTGCGTAAAGGACAAAAGTGTGTCAAGTGTATGAGGTTGGATGAAAGGAAGAAGAGTCAGCCACCTAACGACTGTACAGATACAAACTATCAATATGACATTGACAAATTTGTTGAATAAAATAGATTTCATATTTTTACTTTGAACTATTATAACTAATCTACTATAACTTTTACTTCAAACTTGGACTTACTAGAGAAAAGAAATATCAGAACCCTAGTTGGTTGAAACCCTTAATCTGTGTCTACCCTTATGGGGCATAGGTATGACAATATGTATGTATGTGCAACATAGCTAATTACTAAGTTGCATATGTAATTGCAAGATGCAATTTAAAATTAGAAGTATTAAAAAAAAATGGCAAGTGTATTCCAATTGCAAAATAGATGATCAGATTTACCAGAAATTTAATATTTGCAACCTTGTCACAAGTCACAAATTTTGACATTTGTTTATCCAAAAGAGCAAAACAACACATTTAATTCTGATATATACTAATAAAACAATTTATCAAGTTAGTTTCATATTGCACATTCTGTTCTGGATGATTTGGTGTTCTTGGAAAAATAATATTTTATTTTAACCATTACTGCATTCTTTTTTTACATAAGTAATCATGTACAATTATAAAGCTTCAGTCATGTTTATCTTTATTCCAAGTAGGTTTTACCATGTCCATCCAAGGTCATTGTGATTTAAGTTTTTATCACTTTTCTTGTTTAAATGGCAGTTAATTTTAGTTATTGTTATTACAAACCAACTATAATAATAGGTACATGATAATTGTCTTGGTCTGTCTATAAAAAATTGAAAAGTATGTTACCAATTATTGTTCATTATCAATTTGTATTTCATTTATCTCAGAATCAATTTACATAATTTAACATCAACAGATTTTAAAAAATAACTATTTGTAAGTTTATTTTTAAAAATTGATTGATTGGAATTGAAAAAAAACCTACAAAGATTTTGAATAACTACAGATTTAAGAAAAACTAAGTACTGCTTACAATAATTTCTTTTTTGGCTACAAAACAAAAGACTTGTTACTTTGATCCAAAAACAATCACTTTGTGCTTGATTACAGATGCAGATCTTCTCCTGCTAAGCTATTCTTATACATTAAATCCCAGATGTTGCATAATAATGTTTTAACTCAGTCATCATGTAACATATATGGTTGTTTATGGTACATCGTTTTATAGCATTAGATTGCCAGTATTGTCAGTTTAGTTTTAACAAAAAAAACAAAAAATAGCTATTAACTTACACTGGCTGATTGCACATGTGGCATTAGTAATTTAATTTCTGTAAAGCAATAATTTAATAAACAGCATATCAAACCATATTTGTTATAATATTTTAGCTGTTAATTCATTAACAATGCTTGTAAAAATATTTAGAAAACTAACAATAGGTTTAATATAATTTAATAAGCATATATTGTTTATTGTGAAATAATTAGTTTATGTAACATGTGGATGTGTATCTGAACAAAATATTTAAAAAATGTGAAATGTTATGATAATGGAATCAGGCCTTTTGACAACTTAACTACTAAGGTATTTTTTTCATTCACACTTTAACTGAATGTATTGAATATAATGGTCATGTTTAATAAGACCATATGCATAGAAAGGCTGGTGTTATTAATAACACTTATACAATATTGTCTTTCTGCATGTACAGTAGATATTTGAATACTGAAGACAAACCTATCAGACAATTTGACGTTCTTAGTGTCACATAATGAGTCTGGCTTTGCTAGAGATCTTTTCGCGCCTTTTGTAGGACAGCGCTACAGCGCATAATATAGCTGCGCCAGTGTGTGAATCTATTCTATACTTATTAAAATTATTATAATATTTCAATAAATATTACATTGGTGCTGTAAATTTAAATTTATTTAAAAAAAAGCTTTAAATGGGCCTTGAATAATAATAAATCTTTGCCTTATCAAAATATGTTGTTATGTTACTTTCGACATAATTGTCTAAATGCTAACTTAATTTGACAAATTGAGATATGTATATTAAAATGCAATCGTTGAAGCTGACATATTTTAGATATTGAAATAAAGTTTTTAAAACTATACATGTTTTACTTATTGTACCTAATATGGCTGGTTGATTTTATGAATATAATGTTCCATTTTTAAATCGTAATGTTATTAACTTTGCCAGTATAATCTGCACGTTAGAATGAGCGTGTCGTCACCGCCTTGTATGAGAACAAATATGAAATTCAATCTTATTGTTCTAAAAGGTTGTTTTTTAAGTTTTTGAATTCATTGTACGTCGTTAAAAAGTTGACTGCCTAACGAAACGACTAGTGGTTCAAACGCGACTGCTAAACTAAAGGTCCTCAGTTCGATTTCCGGATCGAGCAGAATATGATTAGGCTATTTTTAATATGAAATTAAAGCAGTCAAACAGAGTATGGCAAAAGGCTCACCCTATATTCAATGGAAAGTATAAGTAGTGAAAAGTGTGAGTATGACGCTTTTCTGCCAACCCTTTCGAAAAAATAGAAGCATGATGTTATGTGAAAAGTCTTTAATGAAGCCTGACAATTCATATTTAGTAAGCGTAGTTACTATAAGGAGTGATAGCCTAGTGATTAAGAATTCAGCCTCTCACTCCGGAGGTGCTGGGTTCAAATCCACGGCGCGCACCTATTTACAAAAGTGCGTTTTAAGTTTAAATTTCACTTGCTGACGGTGAAGGAAAACATCGTGAAGAAAGTTGCACACCTTAGAATTTATATTTAAATTTTTTTTAAGGTGTGTGAAGTCTGCCAACCCGCACTTGGCCAGCGTGGCAGACTACGGCCTTAACCTTCTCAATGTGAGAGGAGATCCATATTCCAACAGTGGAATGATAAATGGGTCGATTATTTAAGCTTAATTACGTGGCAAGCGTTGTCATTATTGTTCCATACGTTAATATACATATGTAGAATACAGATTAGCTATGTCGTAATAGTCGCATCGGCTACGGTGATATGATACCGAGCTCCCACGAGTTATAAATCAATACTTTTAGAAGATATGGGTAAAAGAAAATACTGGTGTATTATTTTTTTTATAGATTTTGGTCTGTACTGAGAATAATATGACAGATTTTTCAGAAAGAAAAAACAAACCTACTAGTTATGAGAAATTGGAAATTGGTGTTCGGCGACGGGCGACGCATCGGTAATGCGCTCTTTTTTAATGCCTGTCCTATCCAGGTCATAGGTAATTAGCTATGCTATATCGATCATCAATATAACAAATTTTATAGCAAAATAATTCCTCCCGTTTAATACATTATATTTACTTATGTGCTTTGCTTATACACCTACAGAGCTTTTTCAAATAAAAAAAATTGCAGTCTATTGTAAATGGCGATGTTTGAAAGGAACTTTTATAGCTAAATTTTTTTAAGAATTTTTTCGAAACAGCATGAAAGAGCGAGACAAAGAACAACAGTGTTTTTATTTAGGTTTTTTTTTCGGACGGACATGAGGTACTTATTTATTTTTAATCTATGTACGTAATTTTTACATTCGTGAATGTAAATACATATAGCGTTTCTTTAGCATTTAAACGAAATGGTTTATAAGTAATGACAATAACATTAGTGAATAATATTATTTCTGTAGGTTTTGATATAGATTTTTTGTGGAAAAAGCAGTCATTTAGGATTTTTCAGAATGGTGGGAAAACACAATGTTATTATTTAATTGAATGGTAATGATCTATTCAAAACACAAAAGTTTTGATATAAAGTAGCTTTTACGCCACGCTACATGTAAAAGTATTAAATGTTAAGGCGTGTAGGTACATTCATGATTTTTTCCTTTAACATTACAGCTTTTCTTTTACATATAACCTAATACGCTTTTTTGTAAAGCGATGTGCGCAAAAATTTGAACCTGCTGAACCGATCTGGAAATTCATTACAAAAAAACAAGTAAATTTTTGTTGCACTCCTATATCTGCGTAAATCTTGTCTTACAATAAGAATTATTGGTCCAAAGAATGCTCTCACTTACTTGACAATCAAGACACCTGCACGACTCTCTATACGTGCAGGCGTTGAAGGCGCTTTCCATGTGCTTCAGATGCGTTGGCACTTCCAGGCGCGGCTTGCGACGGGCCAGCGACGTCAGGAAAGACATAAGCGATATCCGCCGAGGTTTCTGCTTCGGGAAATCACTGGAGAAGAAGTGATTGTCCTTAAAATGATGATTACTACCACTGTATTCAAATAATAGTTCTAGAGTTGAGATCATTGCTCTTCAAATAGCCTAATTTACCCTAAAATAAAATACAGAAACACTATCTTCATAGACTTAATACAAGTTTTCAGGCTTATATCACCAAGGGGCAGTTATCCCCTTGACATTATCCCCGCTCGTGACCCGTATACAAGCCTATTTGACGTTATGTTTAATAGAAAAACTATATGGCATACTGACCCATCTTCCACGTTGTTAAGAGCTGCCGGCTTCATGTTATCCTCTTCGCACAGTTTCGCCTCGCTCTGGCGCCTTTTGATGCGCCTCTTCACACCAATACCTGGCTCCGGCTTCTCGCTTTCATAGGACACTGGGAAAAATGAGTACATAAATATCTGGGTATACGTAGTGTATATGTATATTATTATACAGAAATTCGATTATCGGCAGTCGAGCTTGCAACAATAATTGTATTGTATTGTAATCACCATGGACATCCCCATCGCAGCAGTTCCAGCTGTCGCCGCTGGATTTGCGGCAATCGTCGTATTGCTGCGGCCACATGTTCTGAACTGACGGGTTCTGGTACACCGTTTGCGTGGACGCGTTGCCGTTTTCCGAATCATAGTGCGAGTCTGGCTGGTCAAGGACCTGCGAGAATAAAGAAGATCATTTGAAATAAGACAGGAGGTGTCTGAAGAAGAAAGGTAATTACAGACTACCGCGTTTTTCATAGCCTTTAATGGCTGACACGGACCGCATTATAACTGCACGCCAGCTGCAGAATTGGGATTTTGGTGCGATTTTCTTACGATCGACATAACTACATACATCGAAATTGCAACCCGAATCAGTGTTTTCAGTTGGTGTGCAGTTCCACCGCCAACGACAATGACGTGCAGCAAGGTATTCCTGATATTCGCCAAGTAAAAAATAATGTTTAATTACTTGATAGTGCGCTCTTGAACCGAGGAAGAATACCGCTCCAGACGATCCGTTAGACATTTCGGTGACCTGAAAAACTTAAAAATGTTACGATATACATATGTATATGTATGTATGTGTTATTTAATGAATAGACACAAGATTTAAACCTTCTCGTTGGGAAAGACGATCCGTTTTCAAGAGTGGAACGATAAAAGGGTTAATGATGATGATAATGAAAATAACAAGAATGTTCCGCAAAGCAGCAGTGAAGTATGATACAATATTTTGATTGCCTCGTTGGTCGAGTGGTTGCAAGCACGACTGCCGAACGGAAGGTCCTGTGTTCAAATCCCGGGTTTGGAATTTTCTAATTTAGAATTTCTAGTAGTGACCCCGGAGTCTGGATCAGTACCCGGTGTAGGGCAATAGGCTCACCACATTTTCCATGGGACTTAAACGTAACTAGTAAAACGTGGGAGTGTACTACACTCCTCTGCCTACCCGTTCGGGGATTACAGGCGTGATGTTACGTATTTTGGAAAAATTACAAAAGCGAAAAACTGATTCCAAAATAGCCTTTCTATGGTAAACAAACGGCTGATTAACTACGTTTACAAATTTCTCACTACATGCTTACATAAATAATTTTAGACGATCTTGCATACATTTGTCCTGAGTGAGAATCGAACCCGTAATCTGCGTCTCAACAACAGGTCACTTACCACTCAACCAATGGGCAAATCGATGTTGTTTACGTAAATGGTCTTTACGTATGCGTTCTTTGGAATTTTTAATATTTCGAGAACTTGAAATATTCTTTAGAAATTAAAAAACCTTAGACATTTAAATATTAGAGAAATAATATTAAATTCTACAAATAAAATAAAAGACAAAAAGATTTCGATAACAGCCAAAAATTATGTAGAAAATTCATATTTTCCGCATTGTTTTTGGTTAGAAATTAATAATATCACTCACATAACATTGGCTTTATCTCATGTTACGTGAATTAAAAAATATATTTTTAAACTCTACCTTGTATGTGTATCCTGTAGATGCAGTAATGTATGTTTTTGTGGATTATACTGTGTTTATATCGATATTTCTAATGAGTCATTTTGTAACCTCAACTTCTGTTGGCTATGACAGGAACATGACTTGCGCAGTGAAATTTAAGGGGTTGCAAGGGGTAAAATCAAGGGACGGCTTTGGAGACAGCTTCCCTTTATACATGGATATAATGCTGTAATGTTTGTCTAATACATTGAGTATTCATTGAAGTGTTAATGTCACAATATTTTTTTGAATGACCTTTGTTTAGTATATAATAATTATGATAACTCCCTTCTCATGCTGAGAAGAGGCTCGTGTCTAATAGCGAACACAAGAGACTCGTGTCCAACAGCGGACAGAAGAGACATGTGTCTAACAGAGAACAGTGTTGATAATGATAATTAATAAAAAAAGTGCCGCGAGTGACACATGTATAAGGGACACATAGATATACATATATAAACCACACAATACCATAGTGTTATTATATATAGAGTAGGGGAGCCAACCTAAAATGTGTTCTTCAAAAAAAAGAGAAAGCAAATAAGGCTACCTAACTGTCTCTTTCTACTCGCGCACGCACAGGTAGCGCTAGCGTGAGTTCCTTACTTGTAAAACACGCTGTTCTTTTTCTGCGTATTCGTCAGTAGTGAGATAGAGAAAGATAGGGTATCGCGATCGTTTCTCTCTTTCTAACTGTCGGACGTGGCCGCTTACATGCAGCCGTATGTCTTCCCTACTCTATTTATAATACCTCTATGCACAATACAAATACACATATCTAATAAATAAACAGCCGTTCAGTTTTTCAAACAAATATGCTGTGAACAGGTAAAAAGGGAAAGTAATAAAAAGGTACGACTTCGGGTAGAACCGTAGGGCCTTAATAAAAATAAAATACAGGTCATTCTCTAACGAGTTGACCAGTTTTTTAAAGACATGATTTGTACGAGTATATATGTATTTAGGGTGCATTTACAAAAAAATATAATTTTTGAAACCTAAAAATAACGCTTTGTCACATGCCTTATTTTAATCGAATCTGCGTACTTTGTAATATTTGTGTACATCAGTCTGGCCCATTGGTCCATTGGTTAGCAACTCCTGAGTCAAGGGTCGCGGGTTCGATTCCCACCCATGCCATTTATTTACACGATGATCACAAGTATTTATTGTGTTTAGATGCACAAAACATGAATATAAATATTTATTGATATCTATGTATATTGGAGTAGTTTACCAGCAGTCTGGTCAACACAGTACAGCTTCCGCTTAGTTCGGGATGTATTACTGACTCATCTCTCATCGGACTCATCCGTTCCTCACTGAGCTAGATATATAGACAATATATATAGAAACTGTACATTATGTAGCGGTTGTTTATCGCCTGTACTGTAGTATGGCGATTGCATTGCGCTGAGCTCAGTAACGGTGTCCACAGAACACTGATTGCGGCGTTCACGTCGTAACTGTTAAGGAGATGTTATTGTTACATAAAACTATTATATATTGGTGTTATATGGTCACACCAGATCTCTTACAGAGTAAGCAGAGAGCACCGAGTGCCAAATATCTGTATTTTTATATACCTGGAATGCTTTTTCTGCATTTATTATTCTGTAAGCTGGTTTCGGAGGATATACTCGTATGTACCCATACCTATTATTTACACTAGTCAAAATATTTTTTTTCA
This sequence comes from Croniades pieria auraria, assembly GCA_018248815.1. Taxonomy (NCBI): domain Eukaryota; kingdom Metazoa; phylum Arthropoda; class Insecta; order Lepidoptera; family Hesperiidae; genus Croniades; species Croniades pieria. Next base: position 943 of record DWJK01000925.1, on the reverse strand, counting down.
GTTATTCAAACATCTACGTCACACTATAATTTTATTTTATTTGACGTAAAGTAAATTATCTGTTATATTTATGTCATTATAACATCAAGCTTGTATTTCCGCGAAGGGCTAGGCAGAGGAGTGTAGTACTCGCACGTTCCCAAGGAATATGGAGTGAGCGCATTGCTAGAGATAGTAACACTAACAATGAATCATACTTAAGTACTTTTTGTCTTATGTTGTGTGCAATTAATGTGAATAATAGTAATTTCGACTTCATCATCATCATTGTCAGCCTATTTCTGTCCACTGCTGGACATAGGCATCTCTAATTTCAACGTCAATCACCGGCTTTTAATCGCGTTATGAAAAAATCTTTAACATCAGAACACAATAGTGTTTGAATGCATGGCCTTAACTGTGAAACCTGATTCCAGTCCCCTCCAGACAAATTACACAGAGTAGCGAAAGTATAGAGCGTTTTTAATACTTTCACAGTGATTCTCGACTGCCCCTTTTTGTTTGCGTGGTTGGTAATCTTAACTGAAACAGACGTCATGGCTTCGATTTCCGTTGAATACAATTATTTGTGAGTGTTTGTTCCATGCCTGGGTGTTTTAAAAATGTAATATAACAGTACATTTAAATATTATGTGTTTATATGTTAAAAGTTACCACGTCTCGGTAAAATAAATATATGTCGCCCCTGAACAAGTGGTCTGGAGAGAACAGCTGAATGCATCTGGAATCAAAAGTCTCTGAATGGGGCGGAGGGCTACCGCTAAGTGAAGGGCCTTTTTTTTTCTAAATGTCTTCACCAGGTTTTAGTGGCGAGCCCAAGTGGCTCCGCCTGAATTAAGGAGAGTAGGGAGGGATAGGAATGAGGTCCATCACGGGCTATACCTCCGGCTCCGCCCAGTGAGAGAGGGACTTGGAGCTATGCGACCGACCCGTGGGCGTCTCC
>DWJK01000924.1:0-18981 GCA_018248815.1 Croniades pieria auraria | reverse complement strand
TCCTACGCTACGTTTGCCAAGACGCGGTCTCCACTCCAGAACACGTCTACTCCAACGGTTATCAGTTCTGCGACAGACTTGCAAACAATTCAATTGATAATATTAAGTTTAAACTAATGGTCATAATGTTCCCTTTGCCACTGTAAAGCTAGTAAACAATAAATAACTGGCAACACTGAAGCATAATATTTCGCTTTGCTCCATATGTGGTGGGAAACTGCTCGTAATAAACAAAGTTAAATCCTTACAGATCAAATGCGCCCATGTTTTGTACAAAAAAACGCGAAGAACCCAAATGAGCTTTCCAGAAGTAGCGGAAGCAGCTTTGGATAATGGCCCGGAATGGATTCGCGGATGGTCTAATGCATTTAGGTATGTTTGTTTATGTTCAAAACTAATTGAAATTAGCTCTAACGCCTTTAAAAATATATATAGCAACACCAGTGACACAAAATACTGTTAAACTGCCACGAGATCTACTCGTACGTATAGTTAATTGTTTTGTAAAATTTACAATTATTTATAACCTGTTTGGTTTTTTTTTTTTTCAGAATTTTCATCCTCGTCAGTTTATTTGCTACATACTTCGGTACCTGTTCCGTATATACTGTGATTATTGCAGAAAATTTGTCCAACGTAATTATCACATTTATTACCTCATCATTACATAACATTCCTTTTCGTACATCAAGAAGTATAATGTTACCAGAATAATATATAAAAAATAGTTATCCTCAAATAATTTATTGGTACATTAAAAAAAATTAAATGCTTATTTTTATTTTCTAGGTGGTGAAGAGTCACGTTACTGATAATGTGGAGATCAGAATATACATCATTTGCCTTTTAATACCGCTTATTCTCATGGCATGGGTCCGCAACCTGAAATACCTCGCCCCCGTTAGTATGATAGCCAACGTCTTCATGGGATTAGGCCTTGCAATCACATTCTATTTCTTGGTTGGCACTGCCGAACTTAAATTTGAGAAAGTTGACCTTGTTAAACCGATAATGGAGTGGCCCGCATTCTTTTCCCTTACGATCTTTGCAATGGAAGCTATCGGCGTTGTGATGCCGTTAGAGAACGCCATGAAAACCCCGCGTTCCATGCTCGGTTTCTGCGGTGTACTAAACAGGGGCATGTCAGGTGTCACCTTGGTGTACATTCTATTAGGATTCTTGGGCTATCTGCGATACGGTGATGACGTTAAAGATTCAATTACACTCAACTTAGAACCAGCACCCGGCGATCCAGCAATCTACGATATGTAAATATCCCATTTTTTAATTACAATCTACCCTAACCTTATATTTAGGTGGCATAACGAATTTTAATTACGATATCACATTTCATTTATGTCACTTACGTCACAATAATTTAAAAATTATTTCATTGAAACCTATTATTTAAGGCTTTTATAAGTGTCTCATCTCAGTTTTTTCTTTCAGCCTCGCTCAAATCGTCAAAGTTTCTATCGCCATCGCCGTGTATTGCACCTTCGGTCTTCAGTTTTTCGTCTGCGTTGAAATTATGTGGAACTGCATTAAGGAGAGATTCACTAAGCGGCCAGACTTGGCGGACTACGTAATGCGCACCATTTTAACTACAGTGTGCGTACTGCTGGCCGTGGCGGTGCCCACCATCGGACCCTTCATGGGTGTCATCGGCGCTTTCTGTTTCTCCCTCTTAGGGCTTTTGGCACCAGCGTTTATTGAAATTATTACCTATTGGGATATCGGCTTTGGACCTTACCAATATCTTATATGGAAAAATATTTTCGTTTTCATGTTCGGAATCTTCGCCCTGGTTTTCGGTACCAAAGATGCAATCGCGAGTATAATAGAGGTATATACTAAAAAAAGTAATGTATAGGAAGAAGTTGAAATATGTATTAAAGTGCGGTGTGATCGTTTTTAGCGAATAAGGCCTACCAATTTATTTGATTTTACAATTTTAGACCAAATTGCGAATTGCATAATTTGTGTGTGATATTTTAAACGCAACTAAATTATTCTCGTAACTCAGAATCAATGTTAGAATTATGTCAGTGCAATCCTTGAAGTGTCTAATGACTTAAATGAAATTTCAATTGCATTCCTAGGTCGTAAAATTGCGAGGTTAGACTGCTACTGTCGTGTTAAATCGTAGTTATTAAGTACATAAAAGAAGAATATAAATATACAGGTCTGTTAATATTGAATTATCATAACTACTGTAACTGTGGTCTAATAATTATCATAACTACTGTAACTGTGGTCTAATAATTATCATAATTGTGGTCGAAATTAGACCTACAGAGTAACAAAATTCATTTGTATTTTTATCTGAAATGTATTAGTACGAATTTGTCAATGTTTCCCTTGACGCTGAGGAAGGAAGTGGAGAATGACAAGGAAGCATGAGTAATTAACTAACAATTAGTGAAAAAATTTAGTAAAATTTGATATTCCTTAGAAGTAAATTAACTACTTATTAGACATTACACTAAAACAACCACTAGATATAAAGTTATAAATTTAAATTCCATTTGAAAGAGATGAAAACAATGTTAATGCGTTTCATAAATTTTTTCTATACAAAGGAATAAATTCTTATACAGCCATAAATGTGATCAAATCGGTTTCATTTATTTGAATGAAGCTTTTGGTATGGAAAAATCATGTGTGTATGTTACTTTATTTTAGAAGCCTTAACGAAAGGTATACATGAATTCGAATGATAAATGAATAGAAATATGTTCCATTCCCTTCTTTTTTAAATATAAAAACTAAAAATCATGCAATGTATGATGGTAACCTTACATTTAGATTATTAACAAGTATCATAGGTACAAACATCAGTTGTATTGTACAAAACTATTGTACCTATATACCTGTTTTTAACAGGCACTGAACCGTTTCAGGAATCACGACCAAACTATTCTCAAGGAACCACTTTGATATAAAGTTTTTCATGTCTATTGACGTATTTTATACGTTGATGCAAGTGTTTCGGGCCGGTACATATCATCTACATAAGTATGAGTTCTTAGTATTTTATTTATCATTCTTTGTTCTCTCATTTCGTGTAGCAATGTAGTACTAAGTGCTCGATTTTATTATTCACAACATGTTGAAAAGTGTTATAAAACTATAGCACAGTTAAGGTAAATAATATATGTATTGTAATTTTATATACTGTTACATGTATATAACAGAAATTATGTACAATATTGAAAATCTAGGTTAAAGTAAGTGCCGGCCCTTAGGTATGTATCTATCGAAATTTTTTGTGCGCTGTAAACAAGAATTAGTTAATTAATGCATGGATTAACTTAGCACAGGAGGCAGTATAAGCCCAGCCGATATAAAGTGTTGTATGTAGCGATTTGTCTAAGGAACCCGTTTTACAATATTTGTTTCAAAATAATTCGATATTTATTTATTTCCTGAATAAAATAGCACAATATGTTTAGATATATGATGGCTTGCTGAGCAGATGTGCCATGAACTTTATAATCGCTACAACCCAATGGCCTGGCCGATACCGCCTCCTGCGCATAAGCGCTCATAACGCGGATGGTTTATATAAGAGTAATTAGATTAAATGTTGCATTTAATGTTTTTAATCTATTTACATGATTAGCTGTAGCAAAGTTATTATAATTTTAGCATAGCTATATAGATGAATGGTTTGTTTTCGTATCTCAAGGGCTATACATGTGAGTTCAATTTAAAAGCAATCTTGTGATATGTCGTTTATCCGGTAAATAAGATAAAATAAAAAGGGAGCATCCTAAATTGGGCGATATGGTACTTCACAATGGGACTACTACTGTTGCTTTACATAGCTAAGATACACCGCACCTTGAGCTTAACCCCAGACCCATACGTGCCGGTGTGCTTCAAGGCAACTGTCTCGAGCCGTTGCTGTACTCGACTTACACAGACGACATTAAATGGAAATTTTCCACTCTTGCGGGTAGCCTCCAGCAGTAGGGACGAGACGTCTTGCTCGCGTCGTTCGCGGACGATACTGCGTTCTTCGCGTCGTCCCCAAGGCCGGAGGTTCCTGCAAGCAAGATGCAGCAAAAACCTCCTACCAGATTGGCTAGATAAATGGGGTATGGCCATCAATGTCGGAAGACGGTCTCCATTCTGTTCAGCCGTAAAAGTATTATGCCTCCGTTACTGCGTCTTCGTGGTGAGGATGTGGCGTGGCAGCCGACAGTGAAGTACCTGGGATGCCACATCGATCACACGTTGAGTGTGAACCCTCAGGTGGACCACGCGATCCGCCAGGCTCGTGCTGCACGTGCGATGCTCCGACCGGTGTTGTCGTCCCGGCTTGCGATCCGTACTAAACTGAAGGTGAACTACACCTACATCCAATCCAGGCTGACGTTTGCGGCGCCGGCATGATATGGGCTAATAGCCAGAACACACAGCACAATATCACCCTGCGAGCCATCGTTGGGGCGGGCCGCCGCGTCAAGAACGACGTAGTGGCGCGCGATCTGAACGTGAATACATTAGAGCGGTATGTAGGAATGTCGGCGCGACGTATGTACGCCCGCGACAAGAGACCACATTCCCATCTCCACAGGTTCGCGGCCCTACACGATCGACCACTTGGTGGACGCCCGTTCCCGCGTGGACTTGTCAAGCCGTCGTCGACTTCCGAAGAGAAGGAAGGCGACTAGGCCTGCAAGCAGACGGGAGTGCGGTATATGCCTAGCACCACCGCCTATACAAGGCGGGTTGTTCACCACCTTGGACCAGTTGCCCCCATGCGAACTGCGCTGGTAAAGAGGAAGTCCTCGAGGCCGGCAACCCGCACACGGCGCCATTAGTGTCGCACCGTGGATCGATCCAATCCATCCATCCCACCTTGAGCTCCACTTCGATTTGTGAAGGATCTGCCTTACCATCAGCTCGGTGTATTTGACGACGCGCAGATTACAAAGGAGCTAGCGCACTTAAGCATAAGACGGGCATTCTATCTTTCTATGTGTGTTGTATCGGCTTTATTAAAGTGAGAGCTCCGAGGAGCTCTTTTAATTAATGACAACTTTACTTTTTCTCCGTCGCGCCACTCACTGTGACGCTTGTACGCACGCTCGTTTCTGCCGCGCAAAGATCTCCCCTTCAACACCAGCATCGCGATAGCGACCCCTCGGATGTTTAATGTCCATAGCGGTGAACACTAACAAAGTGGTCCGTGTATCTATTTGCTAGGTTATGTTTAAATGTTGGAGTCTTGCAGAAAAAAATTACATCCTGCCTTGACTACTATAGTGATAGTGTACCGATAATATATAAAGCAGTAACAACCGACATTCGTAAACATTGATAAAGATATTTAAATGATAGTTTATCATTATATCTTTGTAATCTCCATGACAAAAACAACATTTACGAATAGGGACCACGTCTTTGGTGCTTTCGTGTTGGGGTATTTAATTAGAGCGTTGTTAATATAAGCACTGTTTACACATACCTACCTAGTTTATTAGAGGATTAAGTATTAAATATTTATATGTTAAAAGAAGTTCCTAAACTCGTAACATTACGTTAAATTGTTTCATTTTATTATTTAGGTCTTTGCTGTTTTAAATATTTCCATTTGCTGTATCAACCGTTTTGGTAAAACAAATGCTATAGTACTATTTGACAGCTTTAATGCAAGTAATAAAATTAATAGGCTCTATTGTTTTCTTTTTCATTGTTATTCTATAGCTCCTTATTATTTAAAATAATAGACAAGAGAAGACTTCTGTACCACCTCTATTTTCACTAAACCATCGACAGTGAAAAGAATTCTTCCACAGTATTTATTTTACGTACACAAAGGAGTTATTGTGATGTACGAACATACAACAAGAGGACAACATTTATATCTAATATAACGATCCGGTGGATAGTGCGGGCGTTATATTAAATATAGAATATTAAAAGGACCAAGTTTGATCAAAAAGAACACATCCTTTATTAATATTTCATTTAATGTCTAATACTAATGAAGACCAGAACTAGCATACGTCGACGGATAACGTTTCTTATATGATGAAACGCTTGCAGCCAATCAGATCACTCGCTAACAAATACGTACAAACCAGAATCAGTGGCGAACTGCAAGCGTGCTCGAGGTAGCGGTACATAGGTACAGTGTAGGTACATACATACATTTTACGTGGCTATAAGACTCAACATTTTACACGAAGCAACAACGATTATTACACGAGTCAAACAGATTTTCAAGTACCGCAGTTTAAGTGTTGTAACAGGATAGCAACATTTCCATATCTTCATAAACGGTGCAAAAAATATTGCTTATTCTACACATGTCTGGATGTGTTATATATTATAAATATATAGGTATCTGTGTCGCTAATGTAGTCTAGTAAGTATTAAGCAAATTTTCATTAACATTGTTACAACTGGATCTTCAGCTAGTCACTCCACCTAGGTGGACGTCCTACGCTACCTTTACCAAGGCAAGTCTCCGCTCCAAACCCCATCTAATCCAACGAATATCGGTTTTGCGACTTCACCATGCTCATCCTCAAATACATGTAATATCAGTGCAAATACGCTAATGATATTCGCCAGTAGGTGGGACATTTTACTTTACAATGATTTAAACGTAACGATTTAGTACACAGGAGGCTAAAGGTTTGTTATTTTTTAGACTAAAGGTATTTTATTGTTAATTATATTGTTCCATTTAAGTGTCAATAGTGTAAGGATTTTTGATATTAACCAAATAGTCAACAGCGGACTAATTAGCGAAGTAAAACTATTTATTCTGTGTAATAAGTGTTGGAGCGTAATATCTAGTGTACCTAATAGCTGTTGTTTACAAAGTTATCTATAAATATGGCCTCAACCCTCTTATTCTGAGAGGAGGCCGGCCAGCAGTGGGACAATATAAAGGACAAAAAATGCATGAATAAATCGCTGCCTGAAAGGTAAATTTTAAATTTTAAATTAAAGGTAAATTTTATATGCGAAATTGGGCTCGGCAAGTGATCATAAACAATTGAATATCCTATGTATTGTAAGACGTAACTCTTTACAATGTTGGGAAATGTTTTCTCACATTAATTATTTCTTCGTACAATTTTCTATTCCTTTTTTTTGCATATGGTATCCCCGAAACGGACCAAACTTGATCGCAGTCATTGCTACATTAGTAACAACGGTCACAAGGTTCTAGAAAACACATTGTGACAGTATTTAATGCAAGTGGTGTAATGAATACGTTCAAATATACAATAAGCAATATTTCTTCACTTCTTCGAAAATCTGATAATGTATTGAGCTATTTACTTGGAACACTACCATTGAGCAGTAAGAGTTAGTAATTAGTGCCAAAAATCAATGCCTATTTTAAAAAAGGAATACCTGGAACTTTTAAAAAATTATTTTCCCTACATAGGTGCCTACAACCAACAGCTGTGCAGAGCAGAGGCTGTTACTATCTAATATAAAGTTACTGCGATAGTCAATTACGTTTAAAAATTATCTACCTAATTAAATATACATTTACAAAAGTAACTTTTACAAAGTACTTCAATTTTCTAATTATGAAATTGGAATTTCAATGGGGTATTATCGGCCTCGTTTGTTAGGTAATATATCAAAATTTTGACATTTGCATCTACCATACAAGTATTCATAATCAGTTACAGTGAAAGACTATAAACATATCCGTTGTATTCCAACGGGTTTACATAATAAACATGAATGCTTAAAATGTTAACATGTAATAAATGCACGATACCAGACTCACTCTAAGCTCTCAGCCTCAGTGACAGAGCATCGTAAAGCTCAGCTGCAAAAGCGCCACGGAAGCCCATAACAGCAATAATACATGCGGTCGGTGCGCACTGCACTTGGCGACACTCGTCACGAACAGACCGCGGAACTTGCTACCCCCAATTTGAATTTGCAAGTGAAACTAATATCGTACATTATCCCTATTAACATACAATTCCTGTTCAAGACATAAAATTAAAGCATATAATCATCGAAGCAAAAATGTCACCCAGCGTGTGGTTCAGTAATCAGTGCGACGCCAAAGTACAGCCCGCTGAGCGACATGATTTGTCTTTAAAATGCTACATAGAAATATGATTGCGCAATTCTTGTTTGCGTTAATTTATTGTCATATACTAATATTTAGTACCTATAATGTTAAGGAAATAGGAACAGATTAAAAAGGTATTGAGCTTCATGTATTTGAAAATGAAACCTATTCGATGTTTTCTCGTACGCGAAATGATGTACCCATACTTTGCCATTATCGCTTACCTCGTGTTTCCTTGCAAAATTCAACGGCTGAATACAATTCCAGCTATTACAACTGAATTATAGATCTAACGAGAGATTTCAACATCTAACAGTAAATCGACTATACAAACACTTCCTAAAAATAACGCTCCAAAACTATTATTATTGCCGTTATTAACATCCCCCTATAATATACAATAATAATAATAATCATAATGAATAAATACTTGCAAGTTTTAATTAATTCCTCTCACTTACAGACTAAACAAAACATTATATTATTAATTAAAATTATTTTATGCGTATGTTCTAACCAAATTCGCACAGGCACTAGTCTCACTATTATAGTACTATAACAGACGATATACGAAATATTATAAAATTATATAGACGACAACCGATTTCTCTCATAATTAACTTTTAATACTAGTCTAGGCACCTCTAACTTCTAAACGTACCATATTGACAATTAACAACAGTAGCACACTTATTATTGATTATACGAAGGACATTAGATACTATCTTCAAACACGTCTATGCGAAAATCTATATCTACATGTGCGCGCAGGGTACACACCCAGTGAGTTCGAACCCTTGTTCGTTTAGCTAAACTGTAACGCTATATAAATGTGTTATTTCATATGTTATGAACCTTCGTTACCCCAAGAATGCACGTGTAGAAACTAATGTACAGAACCAATTGTGCGAGTTGCAATAAACATTCAACAAATTCAGTGTCAAATAACTGCGCTTGCGCAACAACCGATCACAACCCGATGGTTTTCAAACCGTAACGCCGTAATCTAGATCTCAATAAAAACGTAACCAATGACTCGAACATTGTTATTGAACTGCTAACTCGATATAAACCTAACTGCGCATTGTTTAGACTGTACTTAATGCTTAATCATAGTCAAATAACTGGGTTATTACTTATTTTATTTTGTAAATTCAAAAACAAATGTCTTGAAATGTAAATAATAAAACAATGGTTATGAAAGAAAGAAAAATTTTAGGACCTTTATTATATTTTCGGCTTTCATAAAGGTCTTTACAGGCGGAGCTATAATATATATTAATATATTGTGCTGTAACGTAGTTTCACTATAGCAAACCACCACAGACGGGACCTCTGCTATATATCTTTGCGGTCATTATCTGCACTGAGATGCCTTTCTCTCTGTTCAAATATTTTAACGACGTCGGTGATAAATAGATCAGCTACATTTATAGTCACTTGAGTATTACTATACAAAATATTTTGTAACATATCGTAGTAAGCCTTGCTATATTATACATAACAGCTCCGTGACCACCATAACTCTCGATGTTTAATGAATCATATCACCGTAATTTTTTTTTCCATAAGGCTCTATCGTTCGGACTGTAAATTACCTTATATTTCGCAATGTGTCAATCTGTCAAGAAAGAAGCCCTAATTATATAATTGGCGAGCACTTGACGATATTGGCAGGACAATGTTTTTGCAGCTGTCACGGCGTCCTCGCACAAAACTTGCCATGTTCAAAACCATAGTACTGAATTTACTAACTCGGTAGTAAAAATCATTGCTTGTAATAAATAGTATGGATAATTAATCGCGCTAAATGTTATGTTACCTCACCTTTATATTATAACATACGAGGTATAATAACGATACTTACATATACATTAAAAATGTATAATCAACAAGTACTTGCGTGAAAAAAACGTATATATTGAATTTTAAAATAACCCCCATGGACTGCATTACTCTTGTCTGACGTCTCAATTCGACATAAATATTAAAATTGTTAAGATTCAAAATCGCCCAAACATAAAACATAAATGAACCTAGTAACTTTATGTAACTGTAATATAAATCGCATTAAGATAAAACATTTGGAACTTATAAGAGTGAATATAATTACTTAAAGTAAAAGATGAAAACGAAAAATAAACAGAAAATCATTTTGTAAGGTTAATGTAATCAATAAAAAAGGTGTGTTAGAAATATTTAAAACTAAAATTAGATGTCTTTTACAATATACATTTTGTAACAAATTAAAACATGGGCATATCGCCAATGTCGTGCAACTGTAGCATGGATGTAGCTAGGGAGGTAGGGAGGTAGAATTCGCGCCTACATTTGAATTATTATTAAATTAAAATCAACAAAATAAATATGTTGGTGAATTGTTTACAATTGTTACATTAAAACAATTGCAATATCTATTACTGTTATATCAGAGTAAAATAACTAAAGACCAAAAAGCTTAAAAATAATACTATATGTTCACGGGGTTAGCATATCGCCAACCACGTCGATACTGGTTTCATAACCCAACAAGACTCAATCTTGCCGCCTGATCTAGCGACACCCATGATAGCTGGCCAAATCGTAAATTAAAAATAGATGCAGACTTAAATACACTTAATTATCATAAATTAACATTTTATATCTAGTACACAAGGAATACAATATCAAGCACATACAAAATCTCTTAGAAAAATAATTATTCAAAATATAAACATAATGACTTAATTAGCAAATATCTCCTAACATGGCACAGATTTTTGTCGAACGAAATTTGGACGTGCACTTCGTTTACCGTTTCATCAGGGCAGTATCATATGTTTCCGCGCCTAGAATAAAATCAAAGCTTCAATTTGTTGGGGTTACATTTCAGTGCTCTTGCCATAAATGCAGAACAAGACTGAATACGAAAGGTGTGCACCTAAAATGACAACTCCAATACATGAAGTACCCATTGTCCGTTAAAATAAGCAACTTTCTTGTATCATTACGTTCTTAAACACAATTGAAATTCCTGATATACGAGTATTATACGCTATTTCTCATCAAAACATCTATAGGCTACAACATTATATTCGTCTTAACAAATTTGTACGCGAAGGCAAATGGATAAAGGAGGTATTTAAAGAGCGATTATCATCAAAACGGCTACTATTTGAAATATTTTAACAATTCGTAGATCTATGTGTCTGTAATGCATTTAAGTTAACGGTTAAGGCCTTATCATACGCGATACTTTTATATCGGCGATACGTTTCAGCGTTTCGGCGATTGCGTTCCGTCGCAGCATAACAAACGCGCGTGTTAACGACTGCAGTAACGCGTTTTCTCGTATTAGCGAGTGACAGCGTTCGATCGCATAGCAATTCTATTAGTGTCGTATCCTTACAGGACGGCAGGAAAAAAGATAAATTCTTCGCAAGAAATTCAAGCACATTTGCAACTAATTCGGTCACATGATACAGCGTACGAAAGTACGGTGTTTCTAAGAACCCCAGTTTCCAAGTAAAAAAGTAAAAAACATAATGGACACCATATAATTCACTATTTATGTAATGTAGTGAATTATATAGTGTCCGTTAATTTAATAATTTAAATTAAAAAAAATATCGATACTATTGGAAACAGCAGTTTGTATGGTTTAATTTGTTTGCTAGATTAATAAAACCTACTACTACAAATCATCATAATATCATCATGACATCATCAAACACGCTACATTTGAACGGGGAAGTAACTGTAGTAGTCGCTGTCGATACCAGACACTGCGACAGGCTTCAAGATATGTACCGAATATAGGGTTTAGTTGCTGCATCGAGCGACTGCATGAGCGCGTGTACGAGGTCGCATGCAGTCGCTGCATGCAGCTTCCAGAAAACAGCTAAATCGACGATCGCCAATGCTAAAAGTAGCACGTGTGTTGGGGCCTTTAATTAATTTATCATAATGTGTCTTGTGACAAAAATCCACTTACTAAAAACTTATCTAACGCTAGGCACTCTCAAAATCTTTATAACATTTTTATTATTATACATATAACATAATTCGCGGGCAAATTATCTTACAATAAAATATATTATAATAATTATTTTAAATCTAATTCCTTGGTTGTAAGTCAGAGAAGTGTAAAAAGCTCCCCGGAATTCCCTAAGTCAACGGTTAAAAGAAATTACATTACTAAACTCTTAAAAAATTTAATTCATGTCAATAAGAAATAAAAAGTTAGAATTCTGAGCATCACTTTTGAGTTTAAAAGACCCTGTTTTAGAAATAAACTCCAATGTAATAATAATTAGTGGACATTATGTTTATTTTTCTTTATATATTCAAGTCCAATAAAAGTCCCGTTAAACTACAGAAATAAAATCATGCAGGTCTAACAATGAACTTCAGAGCCAATATTTATACGATAATTCAGCAATATTATATATTGATCAGAACAAAACCAAAAAGCTGAACATAAGTAATTATAGAGTAAACTAGTAACGAGGGGATAGTGTGCCTACATGAACGTGCCTTAAACTCTACAACCGTACGAGACGTAAAGACTTGTTTAATGAAGTGCCCTGTCACATCTACTTCTAAGTTTTATTCAATGTTAAGTTACGCAGAGACAATATTACGAATAGAATTGGTAACAGACATACATTTACAATATACTTACATCTAAAATTTTTCAAACTACAGTTACACTGACTTTATTGCGGATCTCACTGTTTGTTTAGCAACATTCTTTTACAATGCTACGTAAATGAAACACATCGGATTCAAATAACCTACTAGAAGCACTTTCGATTATCACTTAACTAGCCACGTACATATATCGTTTATGTACCGCCCAAAGCTCAGTCCGAGGCCATTCAATACGAGGGGCTTAAAGATGACTCTAACAACACATATTAACAGTACGACGTAATTACTTGTATAAACATTTGAAAATCGAACTATGGCTGCTAGTATTTAATTAATGTAGGGAATTTTCATAAATACTGCAATTGTCAAAAGCGTCTAATACCATCCATTTTAGTTCAAAACACCGAGTGTTATGCATCAAAACGAGATGTAAGATACTTAAAAACTAACAGTACCGAATACATATCGATTTTGCACAATATATCTCGATCAATTGCAAAACTGCTCAACTTACCGCAGTGCTATGTGGACATCGCCCCAGCGACATGGTGTTATATCAGCTCTATGTTTGAACTCTAAAACCTTACAATCTGCTTAATGCTGACGGTCTGTAATATCTGTTAACTTTATCTCACGAATATTTTAAATCATAATTGTGAAATTAATCGAATAGCATCCCAAATATCGATTACCGCATGTTGAAGACTGCGCCGAATATGTAAATATAAATAATTTTATTTTTAGTTCCGTTTGTCTGTTTTTTGCCTCCATATAAATTTATAATCACTATTAAACCATTCCGAATATCATGTAAGTAAATCCATCCGATCGAAAGCCCATTTTTATTATGATCTCAACTAGACGTATCTCCACTAGTCGTGGGGAGATGGCGAAGGCTAGGGTCCTCATCGACCAGAACGCACCACGGTGCTACCAGGTCAGTGTCATAACAGAGTCCGTACGTAGAGCTCCGGTTAAAGATTGCAATAAAGAAATACTCAGAGATGTTTCGACGCAGTCCTTCATTTTAGGGTTATATTATAAACGCAGATATTTATCGGCTATCCTTACCTTTAGGTATGACGGTTGCACATTTTTATCTCTGCGTTGTCGGCCACTGTAAAGCCAAGGGAGCGAACCTTTTAGTACGGCCTTCATCTAATTTAATATATTGAATAAAATAATACACTTCAAAATCAGAATTCCTAATTAAACAAATGCTCAAAAAGAGTAAATATCGTACAGTACATATGTACATTCAATAACAATTTCAAACGATGAGTTTTTCATTTAAACCTTCATAAAAAAATGAGATTCTAATTAATTGAGTATATTTCTAAGGATCTACGTCAGATATTATTGTCGATATCAGTATGTTACAGACCTCGTTGTTCATTTTGCATTATAAAAAAAGAACAGAAAAAAATCGGCTAACATTGCTCCACTAACAAAAGGACCGTATTGTTTCATAGTAATTCACAACAGATGAACAGTTTCTAAGACGTAACAAATTCATTGACATAATATTAATTAATGTTCTTATAGAAAAATAGCTAAGCGATGTATTACACACGTTAACTATATATCATTTATAAAACACGCGATACTCTAAATAGATACTACTGGCACTTGAAGTGCGACAAATATTCGAGACAAATAATTCTATTAATTAATTATCAGGCAACACCTAACCTTTATTACAATACCGTCATATTGCTATTGAAATGCTTAAACATACTGATACTAGGTAAATAAAAATTCCGGGTTGCCACGTTTTAGAACATTCCTGGTGATTTAAACAGAATTAAAAACAGATAATGCTAATACAACAATGAACATAGGTGTCGCAATAAACAATAAATCATTACAATAAAAAAATATGGCCACAATATTATTTTCATTATGGTTGGTTCGAAATTTAAAAATAAACAACATTAACAGAGAAAAAAAAGTATTCTGAATCCCGAATATCGAAAAATATATTGAATTTAATTTACAAAATGCTGAAAAACACGTATTTTGTGTGTTATGTTATTTTCCGGTTACGAAACTTCCTCGCTTCCAGAACATCCGATACATTTTACTGACTATCCGATTTCAATTACATTCTGTTTCGTGTGTGACTTCTTTTATACCAGCTTGATATATATCTTACATACATTTTCAGCATATTGATCGATTTATAGCAATAAGTTCTCCCGTGAATTTCAAAATGTCATTTCAGACTTCATCGTTATAAGCGTAATCCACTGTAAAGGTCAATTAAATACTCATTGCAGCCAAGATTGAAATGGGACTAATTAGAGATTCAAAAGGCTCACTAATAAATAATAACACGATATATTAGAAAACTTGATTTTGTCGTCTAATTTGCGGAATGTCCTTTATCACGCATTAATTTAGTTTTACATTGTATGCCGAGTATTTTTTCGAAACTGGAGACGTTTTCGAGATTCGTTATCAAGTATGGACTTACTTACTTCCTTAGTATACAAGGACTTCCACACGGCAATTTACCAGTTCAATAAAAACAACTATTGCAAATGTGAGATGAACTAATTTTTTTCCAAGTCAGAGAAATGTCATGATATATTTATCGGTTATTGCGAACGAGGCGAAGATTAAAAAATCCTAGAATACATAGACACTAACAAATAATGCAAAAAAATAATAAAAAGTGTAAAAAATGACATTCGACTCCCGAAGTGACCACCGCGCGGGCCCCGACGTGTCTTTCAATTATACGATGTCACATACAAATATATTTTTACCACAGGGACATTATTTCCACGTTACGTATCACTGATATATATTCCGAACATTATTGACATTAAACCATCACTTTTATCCTTCATTATAAACGAAAGTTTAATACTGGTGTAATATAGTAGTCGTATTATTAAATAAATAAATCAAAAATCAAAATAATATCTGTTTTAACGATTCCATTTCAAGATTCTAACTGTGTAAAGACGGCTAGTCTATTTCAGATCGTAAAAGTCCGAATGAGATTCGAGGAAACGATGAGTTATAATCCTGCCAGAGTCCACCACCGGAGTCAGCAACTCTTCGGATGGCACTTGGATTCTGATTCTGTTATCCGATGGCATGTTAGTGGATCCGTTTGTCGTATAGAACCCTAGAGACACAGGCTTGTGATGTTCTTCATACTTGTACTTGGCGGGGCTGCTGGCGGGGTGCAGGTGCGAGGGGCTGGCTGACAGCGGGTTGTACGTGACGTGGATGCGCACCACGTCCTCTGACAATGGTGAAGCGGAAGGCGGGTGCGGCGTACCTCGCGGAGTGGACTGAGCCGTTGGCGCCATTTGGATGCTCATGCCGCAAATACCTGAGCTGAAATAAAAAAAAACACATCGTCAGTTAACAATGACGCTAGAATCTAACCTTATACACACATACGATTGACAGCTGTCAATGACGATGTCAATAGATGCTTCATATATACTTTATAAAGTCAACACTAAACTATGTAATTTAATTATAAAAGAAATTACTAAAAATATAACCAGTACACGCAATTGCGTAGATTGTTAGTTAGGTCATGTGCAAAATTATGGATTTTATTAAAGTTATCCATTGCATTTAAGCTACCACGAAACCGAACGCGGTATATTTATATGTTTTTAATAAGTCAACAACAACCTGTACACTATTATATTTAATTGTAGTCACAATTGCAAAAGTTAATTTGTTCCCCCTGAGTACCAAACAGTTACAGGTGGCGACGTAATGCTTTACAATTATTACTCTGGACTGGAAGATAAGACAACCATGAAGAACTGTAACAGTGATAGAAATGATAACTGCAAGACCATAGAGTAAGCAAAAAACGCAAAACAATATACACATGATCACAGTGTTGAAGAGCAAACGAAGAGAAAATGTATCCAATGGCAATAGTTAAAGTAATATTTTGTAACAATGCGATGTTTTATTGGTACAATCAATTTGATGGCATCGATTGAATATTTGGTTACGATTAAATAATATATGGATAAAGTAACGTTTCGTCCGCCGCGTATCGTGTAAATCTACACCATGGTCGTATGGTACGTAGGTTTACTCTGTTGAATACGAGAGCGTACTACGCAGTACGATTGATGTGCTACGCGACCGATTCGAAATACGCATGACGTGTAACTTGCAACCGGAAATTTTACCCGTTTACCTCTTTTTGTCTAAATAACTTTTATTGTAACTTTAATAATCTCAATTACGGATATCGAACAAGGCAGAACTCTCTTAATAAATTTATAATTAAATTTCATTATTGCGATAATAATTTAATGAGAAACGCTTACTCACATCCGGTTTTCATTTTTTAAATTAAGATTCATTATGTTAAAATTTTTAACAATACTTAATGTGTTAATTGTAATGTTAAGAAATATATGTAGTCACAATCATATACAGTACAATTAAAAAGTGCTGACGGTGCTGACAATCATATGAACGTAAATGTTAGTGCAATATGAATTTATTTGTTCTGTGGGAGGGCACTCCTAATTTTCACTAGCTATTTTGGAACACACCAAGCTCTCACTAAGTAATATTTAAAAATACATTCTACCCCACTTTTAATTTAACATTTTGTGTGAGAAAATAATTAAAATTTTTTTTATATTTTTGTTAGACATTCTTTATTCATATTTGGATTTTGATCACCTAAAAGAAATATTAGCAGGGGTACAATTGAGCAGTGGATATAGGGTAGGTCTGAATCTGGATCTGATTGTTCATATAGTTTATGCCTTAATTTGGGTGTTTATGGATTAAGATACTGTGCACAAGGAATCCCTAGGTGTGTCACTATATTATGAAGCCATATACATTAATTTTAAACTGTCTAAAATATATGATATAACATTTTCTTTGACGTAATTAAAATGAACGGAAAGGGGTGGGGTGGTAAACATCATCAATAGTGTACTGACGTCTGTTTTTGAATGTTATAACCATCAGTGTACTTTAACCACAAGTTATCACTGCACGGTTGCTTATTGGTAAAACTTAAAATGGAAATCAGGTAAAATTATTTTAGAAGCACATTAAACTTGTGTCACTTCATAAACACGTGATTCTATTTCAGATATACCTACATTTAATAACTGTGTCCTTGATATTGCGTGGTTTCAAACGTGTACGATTTAAAGCAATTGCTGTGTCATAACACGAATCATATGGGACATACAATGTTCAGCTACGTCCTACAAGAAGCGAGTCTATGCTTAGCATTGTATTCGGAAGCGAATGAGGGTTGGATGGGTGAGATGGACGTATCGCAGTAATGCGACAGAAAGATTGTTAAGCGATAATCGAAAACTAGGCGGGGGGTCGCTCGAGGGCCAGTGGAGTGGACTCACCTCGGAGAGTGATAATGGCCGGGCTTTGTAGATATTGAGCCGACATACGGACCCGGTCGTAACACAGGATAAACACTAAGCAGAAGAGAAGGGCACGTAACAAATCTGACACATTGCATTGTATTCTAAAAACAACAATATCTTCTTAACATTAATTGTTCTCAATTTATTCTCTACGTCGTACTTGTCACGCCATCTACTAATACTATACAATTAATCCAACATTTTAAAAATAACTTCATTATAATAAAATCATTAACAGATCACTGTCAATTACAATTATAAAAAACACTTTCGTGTCTGTCATAGATACTACTCAATGTTAGTGCACGCGAATGCATGGTATGTTCACACCCCTAGTAATAACTTAAACATGTACATTATATATAAATCAATAATGTTTCATGCTTTTGAAATAAAAATACATACAACGCAAATGTATTAAAGGAAAACTTCCACAAAGTTAGTTTGATTAATAACAATATTTGGAACGCGAAGCTAACATCGTGAAGCACATGTGGTGTGGTGCTTGTCTAAATCTACCAAGACATCTCACCCATCTGACCCTGTGGCGTCGTCGCTGACGTTGCTGTGCGTGTCGAGCGAGTTCTCGGGCGCGTGCGAGCGGCCGCTGGAGAACACGCTGAGGTCGGCCGTGCTCGTCACGCTAGTGTCGGCCAGCGAGCGCCGCGACCCCAGCGCCGACACCGAATCCTCGCAGCGCCCGCCGCCCGCCACCCCGCTGTGCTCTGTCGACAACCCCACTTCCACATCATTGCACGTACGAACACACACCAGTAACTCACCGATCGCTTCTAAGCACGAAAAAAAATTCTTTCAGAATGTTAATACATACTTCGCGTAGACAATGAGTCCGAATGAAAAGCACAAAAC
>DWJK01000923.1:0-18982 GCA_018248815.1 Croniades pieria auraria | reverse complement strand
GAGGTGCGCGCTAGGATTTGAACCCGGTCTCCCGGAGTGAGAGGTCGAATTTCAAACCACTAGGCTATCACTGCTTTCTCTTAACCACTAGGCTATCACTGCTTTATAATATTTTATTACAAGTGGTGAACAGGATGCTATTTTAATTTCGTTGAGGATGTGTCTGGAAGGAAATCTAGCAACTAAACGATTTTTTGGAAAGACTGATAACGATGATGTGTTATGAAAGATGTTACTTTCAATATAAGTGGAAAGAAATGTTGTCTACTAGTTTCAGTCGCTGTATTTAGTCATGTATATATCTTGCAATTACGGCTACTGCTGTAAAGCAGCAACTCCAACCCATGACTATCTGTATCTAATCAAAAGCTACGGTCTGATTACAGTGTTTGATATATCCGAGATAACTCAGATGTGCTCACTCTTTGAGGGCAGAATTAAATCATCTCTTATATTATTGTACCTGGTCTATTAACATTAATCTTAAAACGGGATATCAAAACCGTATGCAAGGCAAAGCATCTCTGTTCTGCGGTAACAAAATGTTCAAGCGAATAGCTATTACAGACGAACCCTAGACGAAAGATTCTGAGACACCTCAGAATAGTTTAGAGTTTTTACATTTTTCCAGTCTGTCGGTCTGCCTATTCGTCTTCCATTATATTTTAATCTCTCACTCGAGTTGATTCCAATCATTCGATACTTTAGTCCGAGTTATAAATTTTTCTTGTCCGTATTGGGTATTAAAAATCTTGTCGTGTTCATTCTTTCCATCATTAATTTTGTATCAGCTTGTATGGCGTTCACCTTAGTTAATACATTTTTCGTACAGATTTGTTCTCAAAACGTGTTTTGTAAGATCATTACGAAAGATTTACTACTATACTACGATTAAAGAAATGATTTACTACTATGAATTTAAGGTTTTCGTCACTGAATGTGAAGGTAAACGTTGCTGATTTGCGTCCACATGAGTCTTTAACAAGGTCCGATTGGAAAGGAATATAGCAATAATCAGTAAACAATGCAACTTTAGTGGACCAATAGGGAACTTAGGTTTAATGATGTAAAAATATACGTATATTCGTATGTACACACTTTTATTGTGCTCGCATAATATTTTTGAAGGTTACCCTAATTTTCAGGCAAAGTATTTAATATTGTTTTGCTCATAAAAGATTCTTAAATCGTTAATATAAGTGTTAACATGGTCAGTATTTGTAATTTTCTTTGCTTTCCATCTCCTCGAAGGCCCGTAGAAAATTTCTCAAGTACCAATAAACGGCTTGTAGCGAAAAACGTGTACATGTTAAGAGCTGTCGCCGGCGAACAGCGGAAGTTTGCGAGTTACGACTTTCAATTCGGAATCAGTTCGGCAGCAGATGTGGCGTCACAACTTGGACCGTTTGCCGACATTCGACACTTTACTAACAGATTGTAGACATATTTAAGTGTTAATTTTTTCCGTTATTTCTTAAATATACGTACCATATGACGTTTGTTGACGCTATAATGATTGCCTAATGGTGGACTTTTCAGTATTTCAAATCGTAGCTCTCTGAAGTTTACATTTCCTGACTAGTGTACCTATTTTGAAATTAACCATAGGATTTTAATTGATTTTAGTTTTGAAAACTCTTGTAACATGTATTTCTTAGAATAGAAACGGTTTTGTGTATGGCAATGAAGTCGTCGATTCTAGAGCCGAGCCCACTGCGTCCAATATTGGCATGCACTTATTTTACTAAGATATGTTAATGCGTGCTTCTTTTTCGTATTCATGTATATAAGAAATGTCCTGTCAAAGTTGACGCAACGCAATTTACAAGTTCAATAGCATTTCGGCGGACACGTGTCTCGCGCGTCACGCGAATACACAACACTGTTCTCATTATGGAAAGCGTGCAAGAACACGAAATTGTTCTCGTCGTGAAAAGCGTGAAAGAATACAAGTTCTCGTCACTAAAAGTGAGAAAGAAAATTCCGACGCGGAATCTGTTTATTGCCATATTAAAAACGATTCATGAATTGTTCCGGAATGTACTTATGTTGAAATATGCTAACTGGTACTACGATGACCATCAGTAAATCCGATTGTCATCTGCAAATTTTGTTTTAGGAAATTTTCGTCATTGGAATGTAGAAATAGTTCAATGGAAACCTGAAAAAGTTATACATTGATCGCTTAACTTAAAATCACGACTTCGCACTCGGGGTATAAGTCTATTATATATTTACATGTATATCTAAGCGCTATATTACTCCATGATAGCAATTCAAACTTTTTATTCGCATATAAATTGTTCGTAACTTTCAATCCTGCAAAAAAAGGTACGGTTGACAATTAATTTAATCTATTCCCCCGTCCACGCATGAAAGTTTTCGAAAATACAAAAATCGTTGCGGGGAATATTGCGAACGAGAGTAAAATTTTTAATAAGCAATTAAAATTCCCGCGTACCGGATTTCGACCGACAACGGGCAGGCAAACTGGGTGTAATGTAAACAGGACTTTTGTCAACGTTGTCACTCGGATCCGGTTAACCGGGTGTGCTCATACGAGACATACGGTCGGGAGGAATGTTTAAAACTGGATATAATTAAAACTTGTGAATGAACTGATTATCTAAATATAGTTAATTATCACTAGACGAGAAGGATTTCTATATTTCCTTAAAAAACAATAGTTCTTGTTAATTATCATTAATCTTTAAGGTTCATGCGAGAAAAAATAATACCTGGAGGCCTTTTATATTGATACATAATGTTCACAATTTGAAATTGTTATGTTTGATGTTTGTGTTTAAAATATGAAATAGTAGACAAAGTTGCAAAACTCCCATCGCCCTTAGCGGGAGCAGACGTCTATCCAAGTTTGGAACATCAATATATCATTCCTAAATTTAACCGTTTAACCATTCGTTTATTATCATACAGTATACAATTTCAAATTCAAATTAGCAGTTTGACATACAGCATTATTAAATATTTCGTGAGATTGTCCATATACATGATTTAATTACGCTTTGGTTTTTTTTAACGAGTAACTGTTGAGAGAGTCCGACCTTTAACCAATCCGAGTTCTTTCACAATTAGATTTTGCAGATCGCTGTTCAACCAGTACATAAGTAATAAATATAAGGTAGAATTATGTAATAACTACTAACGTATACATATTTGAGACAGTTAAGTTAATTAAATTGAGTGGCTTGATGAGATTTGCGCAGGATCGTGTGTTGTGGCATACCTGTCTTTGTTCAGCACTGAAACCGTAAAGTCAAATGTAATGATGAAAATAATGGTGTAATCATATGATGATGTTATGTAAATTTATATTGATATATAAAGCATGTTACTTTTAAGGTATACATCTATCGAAAAAAAAAATACATATTACGAACTAACAATCCATCTTAAATAACCGCCAAAACCGTGTGTCACACGAACACCATCCGACAAATTAACGATTTCGAACAGAACAAATGCTTAACTGCTGGCTTAGCTGCCTTCCGAATTAATTAATCATCCAATTAGAAATTCCCTGAAAACCCGTAACGAAGACTAATGTTCCGGAAGAGATGGTAACCGTACGTACCGCGCGGCGCGCGGGCTGTTTGTGTGCGGTTATTAATGTATGGAAGGGATTTAAAGATATACGGACAAATGATAAACAGGGAAAACTATGGAATTATTGGTGATGGTACATTATTTAGAGTTCGACTGCGTATATTTCTATAGGTAAGCAGAAGAGCGCGTGTTAACGTATTGGCGCATATGGTAGATGACCAATTTAGTCCAGCCGTTAGGCATATATGCTGATATAATAGAGTATGGGTTCAACTCAAGTTCAGGTCCATGTGTAGACATTTTTCGCATAGAAATTCAGTATTTTCAACTTGATCAAGTGGAAAATACACGTATATGACCTGATAACTTTGAAGTTCATCTACGTGTCGGTTGGATAAAAAGATTAAAATAGATATAATAAATATTATAATTCGTATTATATACTCACGCCAGGTCCCTTGTAGGGTAGGTTGAGAACACCGAATAGAAAACATATCTCTCCTTACATACATACATACCTGACATGCTTCATCTACATTCTTTTTTCAAATGTAAGAAATACATACACAAAATTCAATGAGCGTTTTGTTTTAGCATACGTTTAGGGAGTCTAAAACTAACATAACAGTTCTGGTTCCATGTTAAAATGATTATACGCTTCTTTAGTCGTAACAAGGACATGCCCGGGCATAATTCCCGAAATTCTCAGCGTCTCGGGAACACTTATTGTTCACCGGCATCCGTACAACAACTACACAGTTTTAATGAAAACATGTCACCGTCTACTTTTGGTAAGGCGCTTACAACAATAAGATTTTAGCAACGTATTATAGTTCAAACGAAACGAAGTTAGCTGGGCCCGGCTTTGTATGACTGCTACAATTGTTTAATTTATGTTTTTGTGAATATAGTTTGATCAATTCTTGTCGCAAAGATCAAAAACTTTAGCGGAAGACTGCTAGTATATAACAGTACGAGCTATATGCGTAACGTCACGCCTGTAAACCTCGTAGGAGTAGTAGGCAGGGTTGTGTAGTACACACCCACGTTTCACCAGGAATCGACAGTCAACGAACAAAAACTATATTACAGTCTTCTCTCGAATCCTTTCTCTACTTTATTTTACGCCATAAAATTGGATAATAATAAAATAAGGAGTGCTGTTTCACAGCAGACATATGTACGAATAGGTGATATGTATCGAAAAATGTATTTTCTTTCTTCTATGACTGCCTCGTTGGTAGAGTGGTTGCAAGCGCGACTGCCGATCGGGAGGTTCTGGTTTCAAATCCCGGGTCGGGTACTATGGAAATTTTCTAGTTTAGAATTTCTAGTAGTGACTCGGAGTCTGGATCAGTGCCCGGTATATGGCAATAGGCTCACCACCTACTCCATGGGACGTAAACGTAACTGGTGAAACGTGGGAGTGTACCTACTACACGCCTCTGCCTAACCGTTTGGGGATTACAGGCGTGATGTTACGTTTGTTATGTATTTTCTTTCTTAATTTCAAATTGAACCCAAAATACTTGACCAAATTATCCCTTGAAGGTTTTCTTCTAAACATAACATATAAGCCATGTTCTAGTACACTGTCCAGATTATTCCCGGAGAATATTTGGTATTCACAAGCATTTGTGTGTAACGGCCATACAATTTACATGAGCAGTCTAGCTTCAGACAGTCCTGGCTTGTACAATGGCGCATATATCTCCACTGGTTAATTTATTCTGATGGGTCTCAGGGTACTGCCACATTTCACTTGTTACTATTTGTTACCACACCAATTAAATTGATAAAGTGATTTTTAATTGGTGAGTTGGTATTGTTCGAGTTTACAATGTATAGGCACGTTCCAGGTAAGCATGCTGCATCTTCGGCTAAATTATATTATTAGGTGATATTGTAGTCAAGCAGTCTGTGTGCTTAAAATAGGAATTTATTTTTATATTTGTACAGTTAGATAGGGAAATATAGAAAATGCTTTAGCTAAATGATCACCTATATGAAATAAATCGTATTATTGTCAATATACACATGGCTTGTTTATTTCTAGAAACAAGAAGTATTGTAATGAAATTGAACTAATAGATTTGGGTATTGAGAGCTATGACCGTAACAAGCTATGGCCGTAACAATAGTGAGAGCTATGACCGTAACAGCCACGTTGTACGTGTTTTTCGCGCAATTTGTTTCAGCTGACAATAAGATTATTCAACATCATGGAACATATAATATTTTGTTGCATATTAAACAATCGATTTTATTACGATTTTTCAATTAGTTATGTTTTCGCATTCATTGTTTATATATAAATTGAGCGTTCAAGTTCGGTTAGCGAACTAGTAAAATGTGGCGCTATCCGTACGCCACAATGAGCTGGATATATCCTTATCTCCGTTGTAATTTTATCCCGAGCTATTCGCGAGATAGGGAAATAATCTGTTTATTTGTTCACTAACCTTAGCACTCGGTTTTGCTCACGTACACATTCTATTGTTTTAGCCCAGCGCTTCTTGCTGTTTTGTTCAAGACTCCGACGTATTTTTCGCTAGCAAATTTATGTACGTGTATGCAGATACATGGCTTTGAATTGAATATGCTGGTCTTGGTGTTAATTTAACTCGACTGGTTTCTATATATCTACATATAGCTATATGGCAGCGATAATTAATAGTGTTCTATTACAATACAGTCAGTTCATTAATTAAAAATATTTAATAATTTGTACTGTAATGACTCAGAGTCTGGTTCTGTGTCTGATGTATAGCAATAGGCTCGCCATCTTGTCTAAGGTAGGACGTAAATGTAACTGGTGAAACGTGAGGGTGTCAGGAACTGGCGGGAGTACAGGCGTAATGTTACATTTTTTCTATAAATTTAGTAATTGTAATAAATTTAGTAATTGACGTATATTCGCTTTGTAAAGACGTAACTAAACGTATGATTATCAACTATCTCGCTTAGAAATAGAACGTAACCCAACAATATTTAGTAATATTGAGTAATATAACCGGGTACGTGGAACGGGAAAAATTGAAAAAAAATTGAGATTTGAAAGGAGCTTACTTAGTATATTAACGAGCTTAAAAGCACTGTTCAATTTCGACTATTCCAAGCCCCCGAGTGGGGCGCGCGCTGTTATCTTCAATAAATACGTTGAAAGGGCCGAAATAGAAATTATTTTCGATGATAGAATTTTCTCACATCGAAAAGAAGGCGTGAAGGGATTCATAGCCAGTGGTTTCTCTGAAAAAGCAACTCAAACGGACGCCATTCAGCGGGACGAGACACGCTTGACCGCGCTTCGACTATAGACTTTTCGGGACACACGGCTGCGGAGGTCGGACAACAGACATAAAACGATACATTCTAGATTCTAAAAGATTCGGATGACAAATGATTTTTCGTTGATTCGATGAAAAGAGAGTTGGATTAGGATGGGTAATATACTGTCTTTGTATCCAAGGAAACAAATTTTAATAGTAACAAAGATTTTTAAACGGCTCAATAGTTAACACATACATGATAGTGACGAACCTGCCTGTTGAAAGTTGTAACCCAGTAATAACTATCGATAAGTTCAACCGTTCCCCCTTTAGTGATAACAACCGGTAAGGAACGTTAAAGCGCTACCTGGAACGATATTGGTGATACCTACCATAAGCGATCACCTGTCTGGAGACCAACTTCGTCATTACACAATTTGACGCATCATTCTTGTCACACTATTATTGGTCTCTAGCATCTGTAAAAGTTACTTATCTCATTTGATTTTATGCTTCAATTATCAATTCGGAAAATGAGCACAGAAAAAACCAAATAATTATGTCATTACTGTAGTCTGCTAAAATTTTTATTCACTGCTTAAGGACGATAAGCGGGGCCATATGTATGTGACTGCCATGTATTGAATGCTATACAGTTATGTATAAATAATGTTTAAATTCAAACCATGTGGAAAGTTCCATGATGTCCTGATGAACAAACACGATAAAACCCACGACTTGGACGTTATAATTACGTATGCCATGTGCTTCTATTGTAGTCTGACAAGCCATTGTCGTCGGCGGTTACCTCGTGGCAATTATTATGATAATTAGTTCTGTCTGTGACTAAAATTGCTTTTGAATCTACTTTGTAATGTCATATCACACACATAAATATTTATTAGTGTGATAATTAGCGAGAATGATATTCAGTTAGCTGTCGATCAATGAGGTGATTCATATCTTATTCCTTCTCTGTTGTAGAAAGTATGTCGTGTTGGTAGATTTTGTCTTTGGTAAATATATCATGTTTACTGTTTTTTTTTTCTTTTTTACATCTACAAATAATTTGGCTGCAGCGTTCGCTATACTAATACTAAATTTAGCTACGTCTATACATTATTATTCTTGTATAACAGTACCTGTTATTTTAAAACTAGGATAGAAATATGATATTTACACCTAGATATGTACATGGGAGAAATGGCCACTGACATTTCGTAAACAAAATGTTTTATAGAATCAGAATTTGACATTTGATATGAATCTTGTCATTGATCATTCGGTCTTCGGCAAGAACAACAACAATTGACGAAAAGGAACTGGGCAAGAGGCTAGTTATTTTTACCTCTTGTTTTTTTTCTTATTCTTAAAATATTTATATATCTTTTCAAGAACTTGTATTTACTAAAATTTTGTCCTTTTTTAATTCTATTTATATATCGTGCACTTATCATCGGTAGCACCCGTATGTCCGGTGTTCGGTTTAAGATACCCTTTTTTGTGAAATTAGATTGCACCCTTTCCTATACGGAGCCCTTTGCTTTCATTCCCTCGGGTGTTCCTATTTATTCCTGGAAGGCCCTATTTATTCCCGAATAGTGTTGCGCCGGACAGCACCATTGTGCCAGTAATTAAGTTTGCCATTTCGAGTTATGAGGGTGGATTATGGAATGCACGGTTTGAAACGGATTTGGTTTTAAATAGATGTCATTAGGGTGAGTGTTTTACGATGGCCCTAGTTTTTCTTTAAAATAGAGGGTAAAAGTTTTTAGGATTTACGAACGAGCAACAATGTTATTTACTAAGAGTATATCTTTCGTTGAAAAGCCAATTATTGTATAAATCAGACTAAATTCAAATTTGCGCAGGTCGATATGGGTTCGGTTTTTGATACACTTTTCCTAAATACTCGAAACAAGTCAGTTGTTATATTTCCCAAATGTCATGCCAGACTAGTGTTTACACGTGAATTTTGAAGCTGCGAACTGCGCGCCACCGTTGCACTCCACTGACGCGCAATCAGTTCAGACTCCCTCACCGCGAGCTGAAGTGATTAACGGAATTCATGTGTGTCACCTCTGGATTTTATTGACTTGGAACGTGGTGGTGGGCTTTTTTGCGGTTTTCCGGACCCACAACGTGATGCTCTCTATTAAAAACCGTTCAAAGTAAGAATAAAAATTTAGGAGAACAGTTTTAAACTTACGGAGGCAAAATACATCGATGGTTTTGGATGGTCTGATGATAAATAATTTTTGTTGGTTAGCATATGATTATTTCACTGCTAGGCATGAGTTTATCTTCCATAAATGTGTAAAACCTGGGGCTAATCGTACAACGGGTTAATTAGGAGTACTGAGAATACAGAATTTTAAAATAACTGTTAAATGCGAGGTAATATATTAATTCCTTTTCATTAGTCCTTTCACATCCATGTTATTACAACAATAACTTGATCACTCCACTTACTCCATTTCTGCTCAATCTACTCAGAATTATCGTCATTATAAACATGCAATACGTCGAATTCATGGAAGTTTTTTTTTCGAATCGCTCTAAACCTGAATCGTACGGAATTTAAAAAAAAATTTGGTTACAAGCTGTTTGCAGATAGCTGTCCAATTATACCAGACCAATTCAAATTCCGCTCGATCTCACTTCATGGCGAGCTGAAGCGATTAACAGAGTCCGTATCACCTCTGGCTTTTATCGACTCTCTCTCTCGGGCATTTCCTACTTCTGTATAAAGTGTTCGATAGCGCCATTTCGAGCCTAACATCTTTTAGTCATTGATTCTCGAATCAACAGTTGGATATTCTATTTCGATATCGATTCGCTTCGTCGTTATTACAAATGGTTTAGCTTAATGTTACAAAGATAATAATTTTGTTTTATTTGAAGAACGGATCGGTGCAGTCAATAGTGGCTGCTCTTTACCCTCTATGTTAATTTTGAAAAACAAAAGCACCAGATGCATGGGTTCACATGATATCTATAATCATAGAATAAATCTTGCGATATTGTTAAGTGCTTTTATTATATTATGTATGTGAGACGTGAAAGTAAATAACTTATACAATAATTTACAGTCTGCAGTAAAGGCAGTAAGTTTGCATCATTAAAGTCAGGATTATCAATGCTGATTAAAATTATAGTTAGTTGTAGTAATTTAATTAATACTTACCTACATACTTGGCGGGTTAAAAGGGTTTCGACACGGTTATCACGAAATTGGATGTAGCTGTCTATAGACTACGGTCCTTAATGTAAAGTGACTCGAACATTTACTCTCGCCGCGACAGTACCGAATGTTTCCTTTATGAAAATTTAAATTTTATGCACCATCAAAATTTGTACCTTAATTTTGATCCTGCATGCATTCGGAGCCGAGTTTCTTTGTGTCTATTAGAAACATGCAAAGACGAAGTGGCAAAGTGCTCGTTTGACAAAGGGTGCGTTTTGAGGGTGATGTCATTTCGAGAGACACACAGGTCGACGGTAATGCATGGAACAATGGTGTTGAAGGGTACGTACAGCGACATAGGTTTGCACATGCTCATCAACATTTCGGAAAATTCGTAACGGATTCTTTTTCATAATGTTTACGAGTATCCTGATTTTAAATGAAAAATGAAAAAAATTATCACTGTGTATACTTTTATTCATTTATTCCAAACATTTGTTTATCTAATCTATCTAAGAGAGATGTAAGTACATGTATTATCGGAAAATTAGAAATTAAATTAACTTTTCGCAATAATGAATTTTCACAAGTTCCTTTAATATGTCATTGTCCAATGTTGTGGAATGTTTTACGTTTAATTTGTTTCGCATCGGTTGCAATGCTTGAGCCCTTTGTCTCATATACAAACTGATGATACTCATTGTAAATGGAAGACCCTATCATTTGCCACGTTTTTCCAATCGGAAAACGTTACGGGGTTCTTCGGTGGTATGATTATGGCACTATACCGTAGTGGTATACCGTTTGACATTGGGTAGTATCCTGGTTAAAATGCAACTCTGCCTGTAAAGTTGTACCTGGTATTGATTTTTTTTTATATTTAGCCTAGTAAATGGGCAGGCCACCTGCTGGTAAGTGGTCGCCGTCGCCTATGGACATTTGCAACACCCGAGGAATGGCCAATGGTTTGCCGGCTTTGAAGGAGAGCTCTCTATTGTATTGACATGTGAAACTTGTGTCGCCCGCGGTGCACCATTTCCTAATGAACCCGTTGCCTCAGACAGACGCTGTCACGAGATATTTGTTGAACTCTTCAAATTGTAACGATATAGCGATTTTTTGAGTTTTAGTTCTTTTTGGTAACTCAGCCGGTTCTGATATGCGTTATGGGCAATTTTTTTAGTTCTCAGTTCTATAATGAATATGGGCTACTAAGGACTATTTATATTTAGACCTCGGGATTAATATCTTCGTTCTATCTTCTAACGTTTTGTTGTGATATGATTTAAATGGACTATAACTGTGACGTCTTTAAAATAGTGACAATAATCTATATACAAAGTGTAATAATATTCACAAATTGTAATGACATATAAATGACCTATGTAAATGACCCTTTTTAATCATGTAGTTATATGTTATCACACGAATTGTTTTAGAGCAAGAAGCGTTCAGAAATGACAAAAAACTTACATGTAGAAAAATAGAACGTACGAACTGAACGAATTTCTTTTACTTCATTATGTTTAATACATGTTTACTTATAAATATGAATTGAACCAATTTCGATATCGCCCGAATTTCCAACTGGCGCGGGCGGCTGGAAATGCCCGAGATTTTGTCTCCGCAAACTTTGCGAACAATTCGCCAAGAACCCCGCCCTAAATTCAACCCGTCGACAGTTTTAATTGAACCCAGATATCGTATCGCCGCTGAGCCTGAGTTTATGTTAAACGCTACTTTCGGTTTTCGACGCGTAACTTTTTCTATCTTTCAGGCGATCTTTTCAAGAGTTCGTGAATCGGTGTGAGAGATTCGTGCTTTTGAGAATGCCATGATTGATTACATTTTAGATGGAAATGCATTTGGACTCTTCTTTTATCTCATAGAAAATTAGAGCTAAAGAAACTGATTTCCTTAACACGGGGGTTTGATGTTTGGTATTCTAATAGAATAGTGTCTGTCTATGATAGCCTTAATATTTTAGATCCTTACAGAAAAGTCTGTATCTCTCATCCAACTGGTAAACTCAAGTGATAATATTTGTTAAGTGTTCTTTAAGAGTTCATCATGATGTCTTACCTCTGTGGTTTGTTTGATTCGACATAGATAATTTCTTAATCATATTTTAATTCCTGCTAATAGTGAAACGCTGTGTTAGAAGTGTTTTTCTTGACTACTTGGTTTGTTTCTGTTAATTATCACCGTCTTCGTCCCGCCATCGTCCATAGACATGGCCTCTGCAATAGCACGCCATTGAGCTAGATCCTCAGCTTGTCGTATCCAACTGATGATGTTAATCGTGACTACAACTGCGAAGGAAAACAACTTGATGAACTTCACGTAACATCACGCCTGTAATCCCCGAAAGGTTAGGCAGAGGAGTGTAGTACACTCCCTCGTTTCACCAGTTACGCTTAAGTCTCATGCAATAGGTGGTGAGCCTATTATTGCCATACACCGGGCATTGATCCAGACTCCGAGTCACTACTAAAAATTCTAAATTAGAAAATTTCCATAGTACCCGACCCGGGATTTGAACCCAGAACATCCCGTTCGGCAGTCGCGCTTGCAACCACTCGACCAACGAGGCTGTTAAAGGCACTAATAAATAAATAAATAAAAATGACTAATCAGTTGTTCTAGGTGGGTAGAGGTTTATAAATAAACCAGATGCGGATTCCTACCTATTGGCCATCCATAGTTGTTTGATTTTATTTCTCGTACATGGGATTAAACACTTGGTGCAATTTTCTATTTCTTCATAATTATTACTGAACGTAATAAATATTAATAACCTTACAGGATATGCGATATAAGAAAATAGTTCTTCAGTTTATACGCGTTTCGAACACGACTACACAGGGACCTCATTTTGGCTATTTAAGCTGCCAAGCAGCAGTTTTAGTTTTTATGTACCACTGGATAGTATTTCACATACACTAAGCCATCGATGCAGAATGTATGCGATCAGCTCGAATTTCCATTATTTTCAGTCAAAAATACCGATATTAAATTTATTTTCATAATCTAAACCGCATCTGCTGAATAAAAACATTGTTTGTGCAAAACGCGTTGGTTCAGTATAAAAGTTGGTTTTTTTTTTCGCCCACTGAAACCACAGCTTTTAACAAATAGCCGCGGTGCTGATTGCAAAAACTCTTGGTGTGAAGTTAAAAAAAAATGTGCAGGCGTATGTAAATGCGTTTTTTTTTTGTTTTCGGGTTCCGTATTTCGGTTGAAATGTGCAATTTAATTGTTGTTTTTATCGGTTTTGCTTTTTCTGCTTTTATTTTTGTGAATAATATTTTTTCAAATTTTAACCGCGTTATTAATGTGTGATCGTACTGAATATTATTTTTAATTATTGTACGGATTAATTGGATCTGGGCATTAATTTTACGATTTAGTTAAGAAAAATTTAAACTAAATATTTGCACGTATGGTAGATATTAAAAGAAAAAAATATATTTCTATTATAATTTCTATTTTGTGTGTATTAATGCGGGTATTGAGCCGAGGGTGTAAAAAAAATGAGAATAAAAAAATTAACTATTGTCTTTTAGCGCACCGAATCCGAAACCCGGATATTATTGAACAAATGAATATAGAGGATTTTGCCGCCAAAAACTCATTTCGTTTACGGCGCAGTAGGATTTTCGATTTTTACTCATATGAAAGTATGTACCATTCCTGCTACCTACACTATCATGTTCTGATATAATAATTGTGTTCAAATACAGCCATAATTATTAGATAGAAACAACAAGCGTAACAATGATTCAACGAGTTATGATGGATTGCACTACTCTTTGAGTTTTAACAAAAAAATTGGAGAGAGGTATAAATTACATTAAATTTAATTACTTCGCAATGATGATTAATATTTTTTATATAAGTCGTCAGTCTAGGGCCAAGGGCAAACTATAATAAATAAGATTAAAAAAGGGATATTTTTATTAAATGTCACCACAGACAATACATCGCTAGTTTAATGAAAAATTCATAAAATCGACTTCTACTAAACATCAAGGACATAATCAGTGTGTTACTGTATTAAGGCTTTGTAGGAAATCATGTAGCATAAAGAGCCGATTTAATCCGAAACTGTGGTTAGAAAAAGTTAAAAGTACCCACTCGCCTTTCATATCGCCGAACCCAAAAACATCGGAATGAACGGATAAATGAATGGGTTTTTGTAAAACCAAAAGTTTCTTTCATAGCGCCGCGGCTTATTTCGGGTATTCGGTTTTTACGCGCAAAAGGATATTCAATTCCTACCCAGCACTATTACCGAACGGCTTTGTTACTACAGACACAGCGATTTTAAAACAGCCAAAAGATTTAAGGATAAAAATTTGTTGAAAAAAAAAGTAAGTATCGTGTTGTGGCGAATGGTCTGTGAATGAACGAATGAGTGAAAAAATATCCGAATGAGTGAAAAAATATCTTGCCATCCAAAGAGAAATTAGTCGCCTTTAACTGGTCATGTGATGTATAAATATACTCAGTATATTATGGATTTTATTATGCGATTGTATACTTTGTAATGTCAGCTTCCGTTTATCAATGGCTTCGTAAATATTGTTGAAAAGATAAGAACAGTTTAAACTTTTTTCCTTAAGTGTACATGATCATAGGAATCATGTAAATTACTTATGAGCTCGAATGTACAATGACTTTCAAACTTGTCAATATTCATATTTAAATTCCACATTGTTCTTAGCAACTGGGGCGTTTGTTAACTTGCTGAGAGCTATTGGTGTAAAAAAACCTCACATTTTCTTATGTCGGTTACGTCTTCTCTCAATCACAGTTCTCGGTTTTAATGAATACTTCTTAATGTATTAACTTTTGATGAAAATTATTTCACTTAAGCAACTTTTAATTGTGTAATTTAACGTGGTACATGCAATATTAAACTATAAAAAAATCATTTGACAGGCGCTGCTGCGGCGGCAGACAGACGGTTCGTTTATTAAAATGTTTCGGTTGAATAAATATTTACATGTCTGTATTTACGTTTGTCCGTCCACGAAATGCCGATAGGAAATTTAATGTTGAAAGATACTCACAGACATAACTGCGCTGAGTAATCAGTTGGTCATATGGACGCGAAATGTTATATACATATATCTATACTTATTAAAAGACTGCATAAAAACATTTTTAAATTTGTTGCAGTTCACGGAAGCTTAACTTAGTTTAAACGTTTTATTTGAACTTAAAAGAAATATGAAATAACGTGTCGGGAATTCATTTACTTCTTTCTACGTATAGAAATGCTTTTCTACTCTCCAAATGTGTTCAGTATTTTTAAAAAGTAAAAAGTCCAGAAGTGGATTTGGGCTGAGGATGTGATCGAAAGGAATGGTATACGTTTTCTTCACGAAATTCTGCACAGGTCTTTTGTATCTCACGTATAGTTTAATAAATATTTGTTACTTTTGTATTGATATTTTCTGCTAATGTCGCCTTGCACGTGGCAACCCTAACAGCTTTAAGTGATAACCGCCCATGTGTTTATCGCTCTGTTTGCGCAAACATCATGAACTGGATTCTTCGAAGCTATATTTTTTAAAGCTTCCATAACAGCTGCCCGCCCCCCCCCCCCCCCCCTCCTTCCTTATATCGCTCTATCTCTCTCCTACTGTCCCCACCATGTTCCTCATCACCTCTCTTTCTATCTTCGTCAACTGTTGGTCTAATCGATTTCTACGTACCGTTCGCAATCTACAATTTCTCGAAAGCGTTTAAAGAAGTGTTTTCTTAATGGGCCATTAAAGAGTTATTAGTGTTACAGGTTTCTTTACCTGAAAAAGGCTAAAGCTTTTTTAAGCGTTCGATTTTGTTTCAGATAACACTTTCAGACCTACACGCAACTGAAATTCGATTCTTATTATTGGTTAATGCTTTTTTAATACGCTGAACTCAATGTCATGATTTCTTCTTTTTTTAATATGAATTTGTACTAGCGATAGTGGCGCCACTTTAAGCTTGTATTATTGTTATGTAAACTACTCGAAAAGTTGTGTAAAAAGAGGGTAGAACATATTGCATTAGTGCTCGGAATGAAAAAATGCAGTAAAGATAGGAACCCATCGGTAGAATAATCTTTAATCTAATGAGAGCTTTTGAACTGTTTTTGTAAACCGTAGATAAAGATAGTCCACTTGTTGCCGCTCGTACCGTATTATGGATTCAATACTTTTTCAAAATTACCATAAGTTCGGTTATGGCTACCGACCATATCCATCCACAATACATTATTCACCGTACATTAATTAAAGTAAATGGTATTTCCTGTATTAATTAATATGCAAATAAATAAATAAATTATAGAGCTTGGCTGTTCAAAACTCTATCAACTCTACCAAACCAACTCTATCAAATATCATTGGCCTTCACTTAGTGAAAATCTTATTGATAATGCTTAAATTCAATTTATCAGTTGATACTGTTGACGAAATAAATATCAAACTATCCATATACATATATGTACATTGCTTACGTAGTTCTCATACGCTAATAATAAAATCAACGATTATACCCTATGTGTTAATATATATTTACTTCAAGAAATTTGCAAACTTCATGTTACCCCTTCTCCATATTCATGAAAGTATCGATCGGGTGCGTCTGCTGTCTGCACCGAAAATGACAAAAATAAAAAATAATTTCTACGTAAGATTAATCTTCTATGCGGCGCAAACAGTTCCATTCACGCGCCGTAGTAAGGCACGGGCTCTTTTGGGTGCGGTGTAAGACGTGAGCGATGGTTGCTTAAAATTTAGGGTAGGCAGAGTGCACCGAGTGCAGAGTATCTCTATAGATCTGCCGTGCTTTTGTATTCATCACTCTTTCGGAGTGTCGTAATTGAATGATTAATTCACGTATTAATAATGCAGTGATACCTTCTGATTAAAAATATATACTGCAAGCATGCGAAAATGTATTTCACATTATCAATGAAACAGGTCAGATACCATTATTATGTACTCATAATGTTTTTCTTCTGGTTATCTGTCGCGGTATCAATGTCATAAGACATCATTGCATACGTTTGATTTGTCGTATTTTTTGCTGCGATAAAATATGAACACAATAAGATAATGTTAATATCGGGTTGACGTGGATGTCATTTTCGTCAATTTATATCATTCTGTTTTTTTTCCATTAATTAAAATGTACACATATTCTTATTATTTTTTTATATTAAAGCTAGTACATTTCCAAACCCCTTTTTAACATAATCATTATCATCATCATAATTTTAAACATAAAATTTGTTTATATCTCATAACGCTCCTTACTCAACCCACACCCCAATTCACCTAGGGTCCTTAAAGTATTCATCCATCTTCTACCTGGAAGTGACTCCGTTAGGGCGTAGAGGGCTCATTGTGAGCGCCAGACAGACAGGAAACTTAAGTATATATAATATAGATGGATTTCGACACTGGAGGGTTGGGGTGATAAAATACCCCGTCATATTCTTGATTTCGGTTAAGGGTTAGTTTAATGTAAATTCGCGGTAGCAGATTTTGATGTTATCCATAGGTTAATTCATTGTTGTTTTACGGTTCTAGAGGTTGGTTAAACTAGTTACAAGTTAGTTAACAAACGTGGTTGCCAGTAGTTGATCTCAATTATGAAAATAGGCCTATTTCTGATTGGATACATATGGATACATGGATACATTTGCAACCGTCACATAGTAATCGGTTACTTGCGTGTTAAACTAATTTTCCTGCCGTAGATAGATGATTTAATACTAAAATATTATATAAAATACGAGATTCGTTAATTTTTTAACAGTATTCAGATACGATCGCTACTGTTTATGAAAATCTGTAACCGACTTTGAAAAGGACTGTAGGAATTGGACCGTTATTGTCAGTTACTGTTAGGGGAGGCCTATGTCTAGCAGCGCATATCCAGAGGCTGATGATGATGACGATGACGATGGTGATGATGGTGATGATGATGTCAGCTACTAATGTTATTATGAGTGTTTAATATGATTATTTCTTAAGTATTACTTATGGTTAATTCTCATTGACAAAGGTAAGAACGTAAGGGGTATTAGCAGTTGTCGGCTAACCGTTATAATGTTGGGCGTTAACATAATATGGCTAGTTAAGATTTTTTCTCGATTCCTCCATAATTACTTCTGCAAATTCTTCTGTAGTTTTTTAATCAGAGAATAATTATTGATAATTACCATTACCGCTTGTTAACACTTTGATTAAACACCGATGTGTAAATTCGTTTGTGATGGAGTTAAGACGTTGAGCGTACAAATTTACGTCATTAAGTGGATATTGTTATATTGGCACGACTATTTCCAATAGGGGTAAGCAGGGATTAACGTTTTTTACTTGCAAACCTCTATTACTTGTTCTAGTTCGGTCCTTTCCGCGACTTACGAGCGACATGTAAGTGTTGGTAGCGTAAGAGAATAGCTAATATAAGATCGGTTTTGGAAATATGATTGCTTAAGGAATCCAAAAAGGGGCGTCAACCTTTTCAATCGATGTACAAAAATAAATAATCCATAAATAGTACATCTTTTGTGCGGGGAACATAATAATTACGACTAAAATAAAAATAAAAATACACCAAACGATCTATACGTTTGTATTATTGTATTGTGTTATTGTATTGTATTGAAACATTCACACAGTAAAAAATCCGTCGAAACGACTTGTTCAGTTCCGAACTTGGCTCGTTATCACACAATGTAATTAAACTTTAACTAGTGTAGACAGCGGCGGGAGTTTAATTAAAAATTTATAACAATCGCGACACCGCACTGTGTGGAATCGAAAGTTAATCTAAGTTCTACAATTCTATTTATTTTATTTACTTAAAACGTCACATCACGCCTTTAATCCCCGAAGTCGTAGGCAGAGGAGTGTAGTACACTCCCACGTTTCACCAGTTACGTTTCGTCCCA
>DWJK01000922.1:0-18983 GCA_018248815.1 Croniades pieria auraria | reverse complement strand
TATCATAAACAACGCAGACGAAGTCGCGGGTATGACCTAGTACATAATACAATCATTGTTTAAAAACCGAAAATATAAAAGAACAGAACGTAACGTGGTTACCTATCAGAATACATTATGCAGTAATTAAACGTGAGAATTATTCTCGAGCTTAAGGTGCACCAGTCGCCAGGCGCGGTTACGTAGCGATCTACAGTAACGTTACTCGATAATATTAAAAAAAGAGACCATTGGCGGCGAAACGCAAAGATATATCTGCGTTTAAATTACCACAGTACTAGTAAGAACTTAATAACTTGAAGCGTGGCATAAAAAGACTACAACAATACAGGAATTAAATCCGATCCGATCAAACCGAGCTACGTTCCGACATCAGCTTCATTAAAACGAGTGTGCTCCATATAGAGAGTAAATAGTTGAGGTCAAGTGGTACGGCCCGAAGCAGACAGCAAGGCGCAGTCGGCGCGCGGCGCGTGCAAGCTCATTCGCGCCTACATCTCCGTATTTGCAATCAAGATTCCGTCAGATGTTTTAATCAGAGTATTTTTCTATTGTATTCCCTGAAGCAGTAAGGCCATACTCGGCTGTGCGTTGTGAATGCTAAATTTTTATCTGTTAAATTTATTAATTTCATTTCATTTATACGTTCACATTATAGGTTTCCAAACTTTTTCTTGGATCCCGTTTAGATAAAGTTTAGGATTATCGCTATCTTTACGAAAAAGTCAAACTCAAAGGATAATTTTCTTTCACAACTTCTTAAAGTATATTCTGTATATAAGGTTATTTCGTTCAAAAGAAAAAATACTTAACGAAAGAATAATGATATAACAGACGCACCATTCTTTCTTCTATTTTATTACGGAACCTGGAATTGAAAATACGTTTACGTAACGGTGAAATAGGGACGTAGGGAAGACGGAACAGCTTGGTGGCTCTTCCGTCCGAGCACATGGCATATGGCGCTAGGGAAACATTCCTGTAACTTGCGCTGCAAATGTAAAATAACAAGCTTTCTAGTAAAGCAAGCTAATATACATATGTTTATACTCTGAACATAAAGCCGTACACGATCAGCTTCCCCAAACATTTTGTTATTTGTTTCCGTAATTGTATTCCCACCGTCCGTTCCAGGTTCACGCGTTGCAGTAAGTGAAGCAGGCTCGCTCGGTGCTCAGTATTAGTATATTACACGGGTTTTTGATATACGCTTTGTAGACGACTTTAATACCTTATAAAGCTTCCGGAGTACCGACTACCTAGCGTTGAATAAATCAACTGACATGATGTAGACTTGAGCATACATATAAAAAATAAAAAAATAGAAAGTTATGCCACTGATGTACATAAATGTGACAAAGTTTTGCCACATTCGTACCGTTGGCTACTCCCTCGTGTAGTACTACTACACACAATTTTGGTAACTCCACTTTGTCGCTTCTTTGCTATGAAATAATTCTAAATATTGAAATATTCACGTAGCCTCTATGCCGCAACATGCTTGCCGCACCTGTTATGCCGCAAAGCAGCAAAACTCATATTACTCGTAACTTGTATTTTTTATTCAACTTTTATGTGTCATATATTTTAGGATTTATAATGGCTTTTGATAATTAATTGTTGTTGAATTTTTAAATTAATTTTCTTTTTAAAGAATAACTCGACTGCATACGAAATAATTTATCTATTTAAAGCATATTTCATTTTAACAAAATTCAGAGACGGAGCGTCATAATGTGGACAGATATTGCCATGAAGAATTTAGGGGAGTAACCGGTTACTTAACAAAAACAACTACCAGCAACGTTTCCCTCTGTCTACCAGTTTGCAAACCCGTCGCTGGACGACTTCACGAATTGAAAAATTTGCAATTTAATATTCCTAAGTTTACAATTGATTCTTTTAATACATAAAAATAGACTGCTTCGTTGGTCGAGTGGTTTCAAGCGCGACTGCCGATCGGGAGGTCCTGGGTTCAAATCCCGGGTCGCGTGCTTTTAGACTTTTTTAGTTTAGAATTTCTAGTAGTGACTCGGAGTCTGGATCTGTGCCCTGGTGTATGGCAATAGGTTCGCCACCTATTCCATGAGACTTAAACGAAACCGGCGAAACGTGGGACTCCACTACACTCCTCTGCATACCCCTTCGGGGATTACAGGCGTGATGTTATGTACATAAAAATGTAAGTTTAATAGTGATATACCTGATAATTATATCTTTTTTCCGGGCGCAAGTTGCAGCTGTTCAACAGTGTAATAAGGAGTAACGTGTATTGATATATGAAGTGACAAAAAGATATCCGAAGAATTGATTGTTACATAATGTTAAAGGGACATTTATATAAAATATACTTACCCTTATATTTTCATAAACGAACTGATTTCTTTTTCGCCTTCATTGTGTACAATTATTACAGTTTTCAAACGTGTTAAGTTATTACATCGTAACGTTATGACAGTTCAGTATTTTCGTAGAGATAACATCGCGAGATATCCCGCCCTCCTGCGGCCTGCGCTGCGATGTAGAAATATAACCAACAAATATAACTTTGCGAGATCACTGCTGACGTCGAAGAGACGAAATTTTCGGGGACTATCAAAGTTTCATGAACTTTAAGGGCTCCTGTTGAACCAGAATTTTAATAATATCATGTTAAACAGAGAAAAAATTGTAAGATTTCCTGGAACTTTCGTTCAGCTAAATACAACTACCTAATACATAAAATAAGGAGAATTTTTAGCACGAGAGTAGAATTAAGCACGAAGATAAGTCACTTTTATATTTAAAACGGTTATTTAAAAAAAACCTCTTTTTATAATAACGTACTCACCGATAGATAATCGCCTCTAGAACTCCAGTAAATCAAATACAGCACTATTTTTAGTCATAGAAAAAAATATAATAATATTTGTGAATCTTGATGCGAGATCACTTTCAATACTCCCGCGCAACAGCTTGCAACTCCGCGAACAAACCGACCAAAAACTGCGCTCCGCGGTGGGAAACCCATTTATATAGCCTCTAGCGGGGATGGACCCGTGCTCCACTCGCAACGCGCCCTCCCTGCCGCATGAGGCCACGTTGCTTATTATCTCATTGCAGTGACAGATAATGGTCTGCAAAGTCACCATTTCATTCATAATTTATTTAAAATATTGCCATAAACTTTTTTCTTCTCATGTACGTATTTTCAAAAGGAAAAAAAATTGGGCTCATATTTAACAAATAATTAATAAAGCATCAATATTTGATTGCCCCACAGTCGTTAACATAAACTAATTATACCCACGACACGTACTCGTATAATACGTTCTCACGTGTGTGATACATATGGAATTTTCTATATAGATACATAAATCATGTAATTTGGCAAATCATGGCAAATGGATGTATTTGGAAACAAGATTGATCTGGATACTATATTTATAATCATATATTTAATTATTGTATTAAGTCAGTAACTGAAGACGCCCTAACATTATATAAAACGCTTTATAACCTCTACAGGTAATGATCTGCAACAATCGCTGAATGTAATTTTATTTTGTCACATGGAAATCACTTAAGATGCTCGGTGAAAAACAAATAGAGTTAAATCAACATGGAGTTCGTCTTTTCGTTCATTTCGCAGTTAGTGACAGTCCCTCGCCTAACAGCGGACTTCCTTAAGAACATCGCTATCGCCTAATATATGTATTTATTCATAGTCATATAATATTACATTTAGTCCCAGTTTACCGCGAGTATTAGCGGCTAATTATTTATGGATTGATTTAGTTTAATATAGGCTTCTGATTGAGAAACGACGTGGCGCAACGATTACCTTCTATAACGATACGGAAAGCAAGACATTACTGACAAGGAAAAATTCAGTCCCTGTAGAACAACCTCGATATAAAGCAGTTACAGATGCCATCAGAGCGTAAAAGGAATCAATCTTCGAGATGTAATTGCGCCGCTAATCATATTATCCACACACCGGAATTGGCACACAAATTACGATGTGCCAACACCATACCGACAGATCAAGTCTCTTTTTAATTACTTAGCGAACCCCTGAACCAGTGGCAGTGTGTCCGAACATAAGTGTAACGTACGCACTCCGCCAGCTCGTCGATGAAACAAAAACTGATTGTAACAATATTTTGCATGTAACTAAATGGAGCTCGCCTCACTCCCAGGGCGGAACAACAGATTAATTACTTCCATTTATCAGGATAAGATTTTGTGGCGGAGACGATAATTTTATGTGAAATAATAACTGTAATTTAAGTTATAATAAATACTTACCAACTGTACTAAAATTAACTGAACAGTAATGTTCAAGAAGCACGTCAAGTCGGTGCCGCGTATCTGCCCCGCGACGGACTCTGCGTCAAATACGACAATAATAATAGCTCTGTAGTTTATGAAGTATCAATAAGTGTTCGAAGGTTTGTACAAAGTAAACGTCAACACGTAATCACTGTAGTCTGTTTACGTACATAAATATGTATCATCATCATCATCATCATCAGCCTATCTCAGTCCACTGCTGGACATAGGCCTCCCCCAATGAGCGCTATCGCGCCCTGTCCTCGGTTGGTCGCATCCAGCATTTAATTATTTAAACTAATTTTTCGTATATTCTTCTCTTAATTTCAGATACGTTAGTGGAGGAGAAGCCTAAACCGGACATAAAAGAGGTGTTCGAAGACACAAATGTGGTTAATTTGCTACGGAGCGACAAACCGACTCTTATATTGTTACAAGTAAGAATTTTGCTATTGTTAACCATATAACAATGTAGATGTAATTGTTAATTGTATAACAAAGTATATATCCCACGCACTACGTGATGCTTTGCTTATACA
The DNA here is from genome assembly GCA_018248815.1 of Croniades pieria auraria. NCBI lineage: Eukaryota > Metazoa > Arthropoda > Insecta > Lepidoptera > Hesperiidae > Croniades > Croniades pieria. The sequence continues at coordinate 14,130 of DWJK01000922.1, read as the reverse complement.
GAGCTAAGCAACTCCACTGTAGCATACTTCTTTGTGGATATCAAATCCATTGTTATTGAACAGATGGCAGCACTATCGCCTAGATGGCAGCACTCTCATCTGTGATAGGTGTTACAAACATGGCTAGAACGGTAACGAGATGTAAGACGACCCATCTGTTTGATTATTGATTTTATACATATTTAGGTTTTTAAAAATTATGGTCCACATAACATTAAAATAAATGTTCTTAAATCTGGAAATAGTATATGCTGCCATCTTTTCAAAATTCGTAAGAAACTGGCTTGAGACTGAACAGTGTGGTAATTACTTTTTAGTATTAATCTATGTTATTACCTTAGTCTCTTATGCTAATTTTAGTAAAATAGTTCTGGCAATTATATGAATTAAAAATTTGATTTTTTTTTAACGTGATTCAAGCTGCGCGTAGCGCCATCTATTATCGAATAACGTGAACAAATGTTTTTTATATAACTACAGTTACCGGACACCTTGCCCGGCCGAGGCGGTTGCTCTGAAGAGGAAGCTCCGCGGCGTCGTCCAACCCAGAACGAGCCGTCTACTTCCAGCGGCACCACCGAGGATAAGGAGAAGAAACCAGTATGTTGTCTATGAACACTTGTGTATTTTATTGAAAGCCTATTGGTTTGGGTTTTCCTAGGAGGCTGGGGTATCTGACACTCATTTGTCATTACACCATGCTGTAATTTTAAGATTATCTTAAGTTATACACAAGAATAGTTGTTGTGATGCTATTTATTGAAGCTGGTAGAATAAATACGAAAAGCAAAGTATTTTTTAAAAGATATCTTTAGAACTGTTCGTTAAGTAACCGGTTTCTTTTTTTTATTATAAACAATATCAAATTGGTCCTTGCAGCAGATTGTTACATTGTACATTTTTAGATAAATTGTGACACTGTCTGTTACCTGTAACAAAATATTCACCATGATTTAGGTGGACAACAGGTGCAGGCTGTCTGACCTAGAGGAGGGTCGTATTGGCAAGTTTCAAGTGCATCGCTCCGGCCGAGTCACCTTCGTGCTTGGGGACACTGTTTTTGAGGTGAGATTTGATTTTACGTAAAACATACGTTCTAAGACGTCTTTTGAGTTTCTTGATTTATTAATTTTGACATCGAGATAATTTTGATAATATAGCGCTTCATAGATTTTTGTTTATCTCGTGATTAAATGACGGTTTATATTAAAAAACTTCCGCTCAAGCCAAATATAATTTATATCAGAGAGAATATTTATTGAAATATTTGAATATCCTTTGAAATATTTGAAATATTTCAATATCCTTTCTTTTATTGTGTAAAGAAAATTTACATACATTGATTTTACATTAATCCCCTAGGTCTGTTCTGGTACGAAAGCAGCTTTCCACCAGGAGGTGGTGTCCGTGTCCGTGGACGAGGCATCGCGTTCCGCCAATATCATAGCCATGGGGCCGCTGCAGCACAAACTGAACATCATACCCGAATGGGAGGGTATGTTCGCTAACATGGCTGTATAGCAGGAGGAGAAGAAAGAAGAGGAGGAACCATTAGATAATTCCAAGGACAATGAAGAAAGTGTTAAACATCAAAGTGACAGTGGCAAGTGTAAAGAGAAGAAAAAAGAGTGTATCAGTAGAACTATGGCAGAGCAATCTGAGCCAATATCGAAATTGCTGGTGAAGAAGAAATCGAGAGACAAATGTGAGTGTAAAAATATTTTCTATACTGAGAAATGCATGTTTGAAGAATGCGAAGAGCGTAGTGAGGATGCAGATGGAGAGCAAGAGACTCGTCTAACGAGCTCCGAAGACGATCAGGAAACATTACCCCTGTCTCAACTATCCAGGTTCAATACTCTGTCTACATTAAAGCAGACATTGAACTTCTGTGACTCTACTGAAGACACAGACGTTGAAGCAACTATAGCATCCACATTATTTGCAGAACACAATGCAAAGGATGTTTCCAAAGATTTTGATACATCCAGAGCAGTAAAGAAGAACAGAATACGGAAAAGAAAAAACTGATGGAATTGTTTAAAATGCATAAAAAACTGATGGAATTGTTTAAAATGCCTATTGTAATGACTGAATCCAACACATTTCATTAGTCAGGTCTTGACATCTGCAGAACGTGGCACAGTGCTTCACTCAATGTCACTACATGATTCATAGATTCGATGAAAATCTATGAAAATCGATGAATATTGCCATCATTATTGTTTTTCTTGTTTAACTGTTAAACATGGGTCTCCTCACAGAATGAGATGTTAAGACTAGTCTGCTACCCTGTCTAAGTGAGGGTTTATTGAGTGTGAAGAGGGTATTAGTTGTATCCAGTGCTGTGTGATCAGGTTGTTAACACCCTACTCTACAGGCATCTCTGCGGACTGTGTGACTGAGTCAGCATTCAGTTTCAACTCCTGTACCCATTCAGATAATCCCATAGTTAGTTTACTCCAGAAGTTAATCAGACGTTTATAGCAGAAACACAGTGCAAAATAAATGCAGTCGCAAATAGCTGATTTAAAATCCCTATAAAAGCTAGCTGGCATGTTGGTCCAGTGGTTGGTAAGCCGACCTGGGAGTTTCTGGTTTGATACCCAGCCCAGATAGATATTTATGTAGCATGTTAGTTTATTTCTTTTTTGTTTGGGTCTAAGTTTGTATTTACAAATGTACATATATATATGTAGTTAGTCGACTGCCTGGTGGCCATACACAGGCTCTGCCCTGTTTTGGGATTAGGTGACTGTGTGTGTGTGTGCATTTTATTTAAATAAAGAATATTTTGACATAATTACTGTGTATATGTGTCGTGGACTTTCATCAAAGTGGGAGAGCCACAAGAATTGTCTTTGCTTACCCCCTATGTATACATTTATTAATAATTCTACACTTATGTATAAAAGCATCAAATTGTTCCTGAAATATGTTAGTGTTTCTTTATGTTATTTGATTGAAAGTCCAGTAGTTTTATTCTATATTGAATCTGTACATATACTGAATATGGCCTAAATCACCATAGCTAAAGAGTCAATTTACTTGTGACATTTGTCAATACATCATAATCAGAATTTGAAAATAGAATTTGTTTGTTTCCAGAATCATGTCATCCAAAAACAATTATTATATGTGTAATAAATGTTTTAATATACAATACATCTTTTGTTTCATTTTTAACTATTTTTTTCCACTCACACCTATTTATGCTACATCCTCTCCTAATGTCTTTGAATTTAGAATAGAATTTTTGTTTTTGTTAAAATGATATTCTGTACATTTTTTATTGTGTGGTTATTTCTTCAGATTTCATGAAGTTTAAACTAGTTTTATTAAATTAGGACAGATGCTTATGATAATTTACACATGAATTATGAATTAATGTATGTATTATAATTTTATTTTGGTTATTATTAATTCTACTAGATGATATTAATGTTGATATGTTATGAGTGATAATTTGTTGCTTTGCATTGAATACCTTAAATATCTATGGATGACATAATTTTTTCAGTTATCTAATGAGTATGAATACTTGTTAACAAATAATAACAGAAAATAATTGTTTTTATATAATTTCAATAAGCTAGCATAATACAAAAAAATTGCAACCAATACTTGCCCTTAACGTTCTGAGGAGAGACTCAAATCCAACAATGGAACGATAAATCGATATTAACAATTATGATTAATATAGACTTCAGGTATTACATATTATAATCAAAGACCAGAAAATAGAAAAAAAGCCAATTTATTATTACTACTTATTTACATGTAAATTTAAAAGGTTATGAAGTCGCTTCAGCAACTTTTTGTTCCTTCTCCTGAATTAGGATGGGAGTGTCCCGGCCAGGGTACTGGTTGCCTTTCAGGTCAATTGCAAAGTTGTAGTCCATTGGATTCGCAAGAGCATGGTCTATTGCTTCATCCAAATTTTCTGGAGTGATGAATGTTGTACTGATGTCCTGAAACATGGTTTTGTTAATATTTATATTCATTAATATCCTGGCACATCATGGTATCGCACAGTCTATTTAGACATGGCTAAGTGATCAGGATGTTGAAGGGAAGCGGTGTAGGTGGTGAGCAACCAGTGGGGACCAGCAACTAGCGGGAAGCAGTGCAAGAGTGTTGTTATGCAATCCCCAACCTCCATACCCAGCATGGGGATTATGGGCAAAAATCACTCAAGGGAAGTAATGTCCAGCAGTGGACTTAAACAGAATGATGATGATGGTGATCTATTCATACATTATGTTTAACTAAAGCTTGTTGAGTTGTATTTTGAGCAAACACCAGCTCATGGGAAGTCTGTCAGCATGTGGTTATTAAGAATATGATACATTTGGCTTGGTGCATAGCATAAGGGACCTGGTGTGATGGTATAATAATATTTATTATTATTGTCAACATTTAATGTCAATGTATGGCTACATGTTCACTTGATGGAAACATAGGTATTAAATACAATGTGGCACAGTGTTAGATTGTTTGAAAATGTTAATTATTTTATAGAAGTGTTTAGAATGTCCATGACCTTGTTTACTTGTATGTTGTTTACGTTACTTACTTATGTGACTTATGTTTTGTCCTTTACCAACCATGTAATGTGTTGGTAAATGCACAAATTTTTTAATACATCTCATTTTAAGTACATTTTTCATTTGTTTTACACCTGTTTATGCATACTCTATATAGATTTATTTAAATAGTTTCATCACACAGTGACACCTACATTAAATACTGGAGTATATCATACAGGATTTTGGCAAATGTCACCCCAATCACAGGTGCAAACAACATGTATTGACACCAGAAAACAAAATGGAATAATGCTGTTATTGTCAAAATTATATGAAAATGATTGTTATTACTGAAGTCAGTGTCTAGGACTAGGATCTCGCTGCAATCAGCAGTAGCTTATAAGGAAGAACCACTTATAGCAGTGATGGTGAATCTTTTGAGCTTTGTGTGTCAAAATTTTGTAAAATCGAAACACAATATTCATGGCATGTTAAACATCAACTAAATAAGATGTGAAAAGTCGTTGGTAAACGAAGGGTGGGTCAGAGAAAGAAATCCTGGTTACACAACATTAGAGAGTGGTTAGGGATAGTGAAAGCTGCCGAAGTTTTTCACCTTGCGCAAGAACGAGGCAAGTTTGTGGAATTGACAGGCAACCTTTGCTAGTCTGAGAGGCACTTTGAGAAGAAGAAATCAAACATTACAAAGGTAAAGACAAAAAAAAATTAAATATTTATAAGTTATTTGTTTAATGGTATTTAAAACACAAAAACCAAATTTATGAAACTAATGGTTTTACATTTAAAATTTAACATATTTCATTGACACTTAACATGGAAAATCAAGTAATATATACATATGTAACCAACTCTGGCCATTTTGAGACAGAAATATATGAATTATGAAATTTTCTATCTTTGGAGTTGCATGTCACCAAAAATGAGCTCGCGTATCAACACTGACACGAGTGTCATAGGTTCGCTATCACTGTGTTATAGGCTCTTAACTAGTTGGACCATCTCAATTAACATACATGATTTAAGTCGGTACATAATGATGTGTAATCTCTTACGAGACATTTAATAGTAAAATAGCTGTATGAAAATTTAGGAACAAACTTACTTTCTGCTCTCTGATCTGTTTCGACGCCTTTTCAATACGTTCTCGAAGTTGTTTATCTTTAGCTTCCATGCGAGAGAGACTGTACTCCTCCATAGCGGCCAGCTCCTTTTCCCGCCTTTCTTCCCGTTCCATCGCTATCTGCGCGTTCCATTTCTCGTTAATCTGCACGCATCTCTCCCATTCTTCTGCCTCTAACTTTAGAGACATCTCCGAACTTGCACTTTCCAGAGACGATTTCTCTTTTATCATTTCGTCATAATAAAAACGCCGTATAGCTCGCATTTGAGTCTTATAATTATTGTTTATACGCAACAATTCCACTCTCTCCTCTTCTCTGATTTGGGGTCGTTTTGGAATACGGTAGATTTTGCTCTTCGCTACCGGTAACCATCTTGGTTTGCGATGGGCTTCTGCATACTGCGTTATCATGGGCCATGTACGTTTCAGCAAACCATTGTTGGATATCATTATAAATAATAGTTATGTAAAAATTCAACACAACAATAACATAACCTCTTTTCGAGAATCACCCTACTGTAAAATGACACTGACAGTGAGTTCTGACTGCAGCGTAATAAAACAGATGCAATGCACAATTACTGACTTGAGTTAAATATTGTATCTAGTAAAATCAACCGAAACTTATATTTGCACAGAATTTAACTATTTAGTTTATTTAAGCAATGAACGATGTTATAGCAACACGATTTTAATCTCATTGCAATTATCCGCCAACTGACACAAGTTAAGTGCTATCTGTATTAATGTCCTATGTTAAGAAGAAGTCAATGACTTTGTTTATTGATGGTGTAAATAGTTATCTAATTATGACGAAGTGAAAATAACACAAGATGATTAAACTATCAGCTTTAAATGAGGAATCGGATGAAGATACAGGCTCCGAGGAAAGAGTATCAAGGGAGGCTCCGAAAGAGATCGCTTTACAGCAATATGCAAAAGCGCTGGATCTACATAGAAAAGGGAACTTACCGGACGCTACCCAACTTTTGAAAGATCTACTGGACACCGAGGTGCTATATGATGTTAAAAAGCCAGCGTCAGCTGAAATAGTAGCAGATCAATTGGTTAATTTAAAGTATTTATGTTACAAAAACTTAGCGGCTATGCTAAGCTCAGCCGGCGAAGTTGATGCTGCAATTGACGCATACACTGCAGCATCTGAGCTCGATGATACCGATGTAATGTTATGGTATCGTTTGGGACTCCTATATATGCAAACCAAGCGATACGAAATGGCTCTTACGACATTCCAACGCGGATTGCAGCGGAATCAGCGCCACTGGCCTTGCCTCGATAAAATTGTTACATTGCTGCTGGCTTTGGATTTCAGAAAAGAGTGTATCGCCACTATTTACGATGCACTGCAATTAGACCCAGGCTATATGAGAGGTCTAGTGTACAGAAAGCACATCTTCACAGTGTATAAGCATGAAAGAGTATATTTGGAATATGTGAATCCAATATATAGGTGGGATGAAGAAAATGATGAGCCAATAGAAGAGGAGAAAGCCAAGAAGCTATTTAAAGAAGCTGAGGATATAAGAGAAATATTTATAAAACAACAACAGGTAGAACAGTTTGAATATATATTACCTCATCTAAAGCTCAAAAACCCCATTACTCAGTTAACTTGGACGTTGGTGGGAGAATCTTTAGTTGACATGCACCAATATATGACAGAGTATTGTTTCAGTCATGCCTGTCCATTGGAAATGGTAACAAAATTAGAGAATGAGGTGGATAAAATGGAAGTTTGTGAGGAAGAGAAGAAAGAAGCCATTGTAGTAGAGGGCAACCAAGAAGAGGTCATAAAAGATACTGAAAAGAATATAGATATATCTGTAGAAAATGAGAACAATGACATGTCAGATAGAGACAAGCCTTTGACAGATACAGAAAAGTTTGAAAGTGATATAGAATCACCAGTGGAACCTAAATCACAAAAAAAAAGTCCCGTAAGGCGCCGGAGATTGGCTCTTAGGCACTTGCAGCAATGGGAATGGTGTAATTATCGACCATCTGGGCGCAAAAAAAACACAAAAGATAAGAATATATATGACACATTAAGGAGAATGGTACCTGTTGGCTTAGAACCTAAAATGGTGCAGAAAAAGCAAGACAGAGGACTTTCCCCTGATATTGCCGATTTAGGCTTACTGTTTGAAGAGAAAGATATAGAAAAGAAGGAAGGAGATACATATTTTGGCTCTGAAGAAGAAAAAAAAGATGTACAAAAATTTATTGATAAATATACAGAAAATAAACATGATATAATAGACATATTAAAAGATTATCTGGCCATTCTAGCCGAGAAATGGAGAACAAAATGGCCCGATGAACTTATAAAAGTGTTTGTGGAAACAAATAAATGTTACTCCAATCATATTGATGTACCAGCATGCAGCAATGACAATAAACAAGAACTTTTGCATTATACAGCGGTTAATTTATTAGTAGAAGAACTGATTGTAAATGGAAAATTAAATAGCAGTGATGATGAAAATAAAGTACATGATCTTAGTGTGACCAACACTATTGGGATTATATTGACATTGAACCCTCACATATTTGATGTCATGGATTGCTTGGAAAATATGTTACGTCAGCTATGGGTCAAAGCACATATATGCGCCTTAAATAAATTTGATGCATTTAGGTTAGACTGTTTCTATGATCTGTTGCATGAATTTAATGCTTTAGGGGAGCAACGAGAAATCTACAATTTGAATGTAATCAATTTCACTTTTAAGCCAGATATAAATTTGAATAGTATTCTTGAACCCATCACATATATAGAGCGGAACATGAAGTTAGAAACACTTCAAGATCTGTTTAACAAAGGAAGCTATGAAGAAGTTTTGGTTATTGTTAATGACACTTTTCAGCATTTCAAAACAGTAGTGAAACAGCAAGATTGTGGTGTATCCCTAGATTTTGCTGCCTACTTAATAATTATTTTGGATACATGTTGGGCTCTTGGCAAAGTTGAAAGTTGTCTACAGTGGTCATTCACATGCTTACATGAAGCTTTGAAACATTATTTCCGTTATACTTCAGGGTCTGCTGATTATGAAAAGTGGACCATGACAGTTGTCAAAATATTATGTAGTGTTGAACATATCCTTAATGCTGAAGGCTTATTGTATTTAGATTCTGTATCACCAGTGGAACTCAGCCAAGGACTTGAAGATCTTATCAGGATTATAGGTCATCAAGTGGAGACTAAAGCAGCTGAAATGCCCTTTGACTCAATTGCACCATGGATTTTAATGCATTATATTTTACAAAGAGAGGAAGATCAAGGCAGAGGTAGGGCTGTGGATAAAGATTTTTTTGAAGATATTCCTTATCCATTAATGGTTTTATTCATTGGTCATGAGCAATTAGGTGATAGACGTTGGTGCTCTAAATCTGATGGCAAACTACTTTATTTTATTCTGGACACAGTTGTGCCACGAATGTGGTCACCATCTCTGTCAAAATCATTGGAAACGATTTGTCAGTTTATGGAGCAATGTGTTTATTGTTTGTTTGGTCACCCTGCATTAAAGAACAAAAAGGTAAAATATCTCAGTGAACATAACGTAAAGCAAAGGTCTTTAGACTGGTTCAGAGCGCAACAGTTATACGAAATATTTCGGCCGCCTGTTTTGCCCCGTTTAGAAGGCAAGGTGTCTGGGATCACTAGCGACACAGAATGTTTGTTCAATCGCATATTATCGTTGTTACCACCAGAATGCGATCCTCATAAGTATGTTCCAGACATGAAAAAATATATGAAAGGAATTGAAGAAAAACTTCCAGTAGTTCCACCCCTGTTGCCTTATAAAATGAAGGACATTTATTTTTTGTTAGGTGATTATTACTTTAAAAAAGAGGAAGTGAAAAGTATAAAATTTAATACTCTCGATGTTATTGTAAACAACGATCGTTTTAATTCTTGGGCTCAGATATCTCTAGCAAAAGCAATGGAACTGGAGAGATTGCTAAACTCATGCAAGAATTTCAAAAATGACGCAGAATTTTTGAATCCGGCAAAAACAGCAATAAGATGTTTTAAGCGCTCATTACAAATAGTTCCATCTCATCACGATGTTAGAGTTGAATATGGAAGTTTTGCATATTCCGTGCATTCATTTTGCTCAAGATTGTTGAAACAGGTCAGTGAGTCACTGAGCATGGAAGACTTTGAGTCGCTCGAAAGACAAAAAGAAGATATGTTGGATACTACACAGAAGTGCTTCAGTACAGTTCTTGCCCATTTAAACAGCAGCAGTGAAAAATCTATTGAAGAGACATGGCAAGTTTACTACATGCTGGGAAAAGTAGCTGAAAAGCGAAACAAACCGCCATCGATATATTTAGATTATTACTTCCAAGGTATAAAATGTTTGCATGAAATCGACGCAATTTACCCTTCAAAAATTAACTACAGTACACCTACACATCTTTGCATAGAGGTTTTGGAGTTGCACTATAGAATCCATGCTTCGATCCTAAAGTACATTGAACAACATGAAAATAAACCCATACCGGCTTCAGTTGGAAAAGTATTTTCGACGTGTATTGATGAGTGGCTGCAAGGGCCATTTACAAGGAAGAGGAGGCAAGAAGGCTATGTAGAAACAGAAGGGGAGGCCAAACCTGAAGAACCAATTCAAGCTGCAAATATTCTTAAAAGATCTGTTAGTGACGCTGGTGAAGAGGATACTCACGAAGCAAAACGACTCAAATTAGAATTAGCGGCCGCGAAGGTCAGAAGGTCCGCGTCTTATGATACAGAGCGATCAGTTGTTAAGGAAGTACCAACTACGAATGTAACTCAAAATGACCAGACCAATGAGGTTGTCGAAGAAGTAATCGAACCAAAAAATAGTCAAGAAACTGTTATTATAGCAGAGACACCTAGAGTTCCAAAAGGAGACGAAAAGTGTAATAACAATTTGAAGGACTCTACGGAACAAAATGTCGTGTCGGATAAAAAAGAAGAAAGTTCTAGTTCTTCTTCATCCACATCATCGTCTGATTCTAGTTCTAGTGACTCTACTTCAGATAGCAGCAGTGATTCTAGTAGAGAGAGCGATACTTCGAGCAAGTCTTCAAATGATTCGCGACCGCTGACTGATGAGGAAATTATGAAAATAGTTTCTGCTTGTCTTGATGCTTTGGAAGACTGCGCTAGTCGATTTCCGCAGCACTACAAAGCAATTTACCGCCTCGCTCATTATCACTTTTACTACAAGAGAGGTAGAGATATTGAAAGATGCCGAGATCTGATGTTGTCCACATTTACATCGAGGTTTGGCCAAAAACTCGGTGGCTTGTTCAGTGAACGAAAGCAGTCAAATTTTTTCAATAACATCTGGAAAATACCTTCCAGCGAAGTTGATAGAGCAGGTAGCTTTCCTTTTCATATGAACCGATCTGTATTGCTTACGATGGAAATACTAAAAGAAATTGATGACCACAAAACTTTATTAGATTTAAGTATGCATTTACAAAGGATTCCAGATCAAGATAAAAAGTATTTGCGCGACTCCGACCGGGAAGAATTAGCTCAACAAGCGATCTCTTTGTGTGTTCATGCTTTAAGAGGTCAGTTAACTAGGTTTAGCCAACAGGCAGATCTGAAGAGTAACGAAGTAGAGCAGCAGGCGTTGAAATGTTTAATGTTAGACATTTTTAAAGCTTACCAGCGTGCTCAGAAACAGCCGAGCTCAAAGCAATTTGTAAATTTGATTATTGATGGTTATAAATTGCTTAATGCTGGACCTTTTGAAAATAAAAATTTGATTGATCTCAGTATGAAATACTGTCAATCATTGAAACAGGAAAGTAACAATGTGAATTCATTTGATAAAAGTCAAAACTTACCAAAGAAACAAACTATTAAAAGTGCTGATGTTCTCAAAACTAACGTTAATACGATTTCAAATGCCCCAAAGCAGGATCTTAAACCTACGACGTCAACAGCTTCCTCAGTGTTGCCAGGTGGGTTGCCAAAGATGTCGGCACAAGAAATGGCAACGGCTTTCCAAAACTACGTGCCTCTGTTGCATGACCCACTCCTAACACAGCAAGCTGCCGCAGCTTTATCACTCTCCTATCTGAGCAACATAAGTGCTACAATGGCTTTACAAAACTCATTACAATCATCACTGCAGTATTCTGCTTTACAAAATTCGTTCCAAGCGGAGTTTTATCGGCAATGTGTTGGGCAGTCGTACTCTCCATTTAACCTTCCACCGCCAAAGAAACAAAAACGTGGACCGAAAGTAGGTTCGCTGAACAGGTCTGTTCCGGTCAGTTCTACTCAGCCGAAGCCTCCGAAACCGGCTGCCGCTCAGTCTACATCAGTTATTAAAGCGATCCCAACTTCTGTCATCACCCAAAAAACTGGGTCAGCAACATTGGCGCCCAGCATGGGCACTGTACTGTCATCTTTGCCTGCATCGATGACCGCGAACCTGACATCGTTTGGAGGGCATTCATCTCACTCGCACTCGACTGCACACAGTTCTCCATCCCAGGCACACATGGCAGCCACAACAACTATGAACGCAGCCCTGCATACAAAGCCACCGATGCCACTACAACAGGTCAGTCCCGGTAAAACGTTGCAGGAGAAGTTGGCGGAACGTCAGAAGCATTTACCATCTGTATCCAAAGCTGTATCTCATGATAGTGTGTCGCGAGAGATAAGTCAGTCGATCAGTCGGTTGCCTTCGTCACTTACAATAACAAAGACTTCGGTGCCGAAGCAGCCTTTACTTGTAGGCAAGAGGCCCGAAGCCAAGAAGTCTTTACCATTCTCTGACCCAGAACCAAGACCCAAACCAGTCCCGTCCGACGAAATTATAGTTCTTGACGATGACGATTAATCCAGTCTTTTTATCAATATACTAATCAGATCTGTATAGATTGAACATTTAGGATTGGTATGTGATTTATGTAAAACTAAGTTATCAAAGTAGGACCGTAATGTGATAAGATATGTATGTATATCTTTATGTAACTTTTATAAGCATAATAGATATAAGGAAATAAAGGAACAAATTTAAACAAAAATGTGTTTTATTTACAGATGAAATTCCATTTTGCGTCATACAATTAGTGATGTATTTTTGCAGTTTGTGATATAGTTACGTGGTTATAAAATAGGATTAAATATGCCATTATTCTCGACTCTTTATTGTATAATATAAAAAAAAACAATTTATAATTTGTAACATAAAAATGACAATTATAGTAACAGTCACATTCTAGTATTTTTCATACAAATAATCCATATTTAAATGAACATTTTAATAGACAATATTTTAATACCAACGATAGCCTAAAATATTAGGAATAAACAATGAATAATTACTGTACATAATAATACACATACATAATATCAAGCCTATTTCCCATAGGGATAGGCAGAGATTAAAAACATCCGTTGGCTATCTTTCTAACATACAGATAATCTGATAACCTTGAAAGATAGCGTGGGAGAATAAACTATATACCTCGCAGTGATCGGCGGGAGCTTATGTAGAGGTCGCTTAGGTCCGAAACTAGTCGGGCTAACCCGAAAAACACAACTTAATCCGATACATAATTTAATCATGTATAAAAACTTTAATAGTACAATTATTTGATATACATATCAGATATAATTACGTTGTCCAAAGTCAACCTTGCAGTTCGCAGTGAACTGTCGGGCAACCTTTGGGCGTGATGTTTGAACGAGCTGGTGACTGTTTCAAATAGGACGCATGAACATAAAGTCCACGATCATAACTTCTTTTGATTGTTCCATTCATACATTCATTTTTTGATTATAGCATTCAAAACAATGCTGGCCGCACCTTTAATAATTATGGAAAAAAATATATATATATGACGTCTTAAAAATTTTCGCCATTTAATTTAACAGGGGCACACAATTAGATGGTAATTTGGATGTTTGACAAATTATCATCTAACACGTGTACCATTAGAACATTATATTCTATTTGAGATTAAAAATCAGGACTTAAATAACTCTCACTCTGAACATTCAAGTTACATTGGAAATAAACATTGTTACATTTATAAAAATAATGATAAAAATGTACATATAGACAAGTCTATTTATTTCGTTCGCGCTTAACTCAATTTCACACTTTGCTCGCTGTAATGACTTAGTTTACAGTACTCTGTAGTGGTAAAAGTCTATCATCATGTGGCTGAGGTTCCAGCCGGCCACCAGTGTGGCCAGGTACGCTATGAAGAGTATAGGCAGTGGCAGCAGGAATATCCTGGTATTCTGCACCATGGGTAGATCTGGAACATGGAAAAATAAAAATTAAACGTTGATAACATGTCAAATAGTTTTACTATAGTATGACTGCCTAGTGATAGCCTAGTGGTTTGAAATTCGACGTCTCACTCCGGGAGACCGGGTTCAAATCCTAGCGCGCACCTCTTAAA
>DWJK01000921.1:0-18991 GCA_018248815.1 Croniades pieria auraria | reverse complement strand
GGGAAAGATCCGAGTTAATAATTTTTATTGCTGTGAGTAGGGGGGTTACTAGTAGAATGTCGAAAAACAACAGTGCCAGATGTATTTGCTAAATGATTATTTTATAACAATAAATAGTGCCTGTAACTACATAGAACAATGAAAATTTTGTTAATAAATTTTTTTATTCTAATTAAATTGAATTAATTCATAGTCATTTTAAAACGGTATAAATTAATATAAATGGCAGTTTTAATACTTTACTGCTAATAAATTCTATATTCATAAACTTCAAATTATTTATAAAGGATAAGTAAAAAATATATCAATTTTTTTTTTTTTTCGTGTATTCCTCTATTTTACTATGAACACATTTTATTGTAATGAAATATAATGTTCAATATTTTTTAATAATTCGTAGTGGACAATGTTTTTTTCGCGATGTTAAGTCAGACGTTACAGAGTTACCGTCGAATAGCAAGCATTAGAACGAAATGCCAAATATTGGCTGTCATCGTATACAATACAATCAGTAGTTGACGACGATTTTGTGTTTGTTATTAGACATTATTTGGTTGGTACATTCGTTGAGCTGAGCTGCCAGCGCGCACTCGTCGCTATGTCGGCTGCTACTGTCAATACAACGATCCACCTGCTTGTCCAACTTCTTCATGAGCTGAGCATCTTTCGAATAGAATTTGTTCACCAATGACAGTAGGTTATCTAAAAATATCAAACGAATTTTAAGGAAAAAATGTATGTAAATGTCAATCATCTATTAGAGTAATATACTTGTCACGCGGCCTTATTGTAGTAAAACTCGTGATGTATTGCCTACTGCTTTAACCTATAAGCATATATGATATTGTATAACAGTTGAAAGCTGTCGCATTTAAGCATTTACCTGGACTTGATAAAATTATACCCATAAAATTTTATATACCGACACACTTATTTGTGCTTCTGGAAGGGCTGGCAGGGCGCTAGTAGCAATTTTAGTGTTGCTACATAAGGAAAAATTACTAAAGAACAAAAAAAAATGTAATTAATAATTTATATAACATTATTTGTAATGTTATTTAAATTAATATTTTATTGTTGGATAATTGAAAATCCTATTTGGCAAGGACATAATTGTTCAATGGGGTAAACATTGTCAAACGTGCGAAAATTTAAGATCAAGCGAGAATAATGGCGTAAAGGTCGTAAGCGCCGTGCAGAACGAGTGACTTGCATGTTTGTTTAAACTGCAATGCATGACACAACATTACTTGAATAATTATTTTTTTTGTTATTTAATGGCGTACTTAGGTTTTGTATATATGTTTTGTTCCATGATTACACGGTATAGTATTTTAGATTATTGGTTGGCGCTATTCCACCATAGTAATTTTTACGGTATGTATCTTCCAGATTAATTGCGTAAAAGGTGGACTGACGATATATGTAAAGTGGCTGGCAGCAGTTAGATGCGACGAGCCGAAGATCGAGCTCAGTGGCCTGCTATTGGGGAGGCCTATGTCCAGCAGTGGACGCAAATAGGCTGATAATGATGAATGATGATGAATTGCATAAAATTCTAATAAAACTTAGAGCAGAGAGATAAAGCTGTTATTCATTCTAGCTTCATAAGGCATGGGTCGGTTCATATTGAGCAGGCATTAATTATTCGTCAGCCATCTCTCACTGTGTATTTCAGCGCCTAGACATTGATCCACGCACAGAAAATCGCCAGCGTGATTGCCGGCGTTTGAGACAAATTTGTTTATAGATACCAATAAAACCTTTCGATGGGCCTTATTTTGCTAAGGGCTTTGGGAATAAATGACAAATAAATATAAAAAAAATACCTTTATGTATTTTTCCGTGTTGGATAACTCCGTTCCGCTTCAGAACACAAGCTATAAGGCAGTCCCCGTGAACGGGAGATTCCTTTTTCGGTGACAGGCGTTGTACGTACTTTTTCTCTTTAGCCTGTACTTCTTTCAAGCATTCGGACATATTTAGTTTGAACTGTTCAACATGCATTTTGACTTCTGGTGGAAATGTACTGTAAGACCAGTCCGGTTCGCTTTGTTCTTTAGGATGGTTATGTGCTACAATTATTAATCAGTATAAACGCGATATTTCATTTAACACTATTATCAGGATAACTTAACAAATTAGGTAAATAATAGTAGTTCAAACAAAAAAAACAATTTAGAAGAACCGATGTTTCTATTCTTCCATGTTTAAGAAAAATTACTGCGTCTAAGACAAAATAGGATATAGGTAGGAAATCAATAAATTACCTCACTTGTACTACCCAATTTTAATATTTAGCAATAGTTTTGCAATTCTTTTATTATTATTGTAACCTCACGCCAGGTCCCTTACGAGATAGACAGGAAGCACCGAGTGCTAAATATCTGTAACCTCGCATACCTGACGCGCTTCTTCTACATACATTATTCTCTTCTATAAAGAATAATAATAATAACACATCTGTGACTGATTACAGATATACCCTTGGTTCTCCGATAAATTGGATGCAGAAATACAGCGGCAAGGGTCCAAAATACGAGCAGTCTACATGCTAGATTAACAATACTGTAACGATATGAAGAGAAATGTACATACAATTTTTACGAGAGTTTAGTTTACCCAGCCTCATATTTCTAGTTATAACCGTATCCTTGTCTATGTTCACTTCATGCACTGTATCCACGCCTACCATACGGTTATCTTTGGTATCTCTCATTTTATTTTCGTTTTCACCTTTAGCGACCACGATTAAAACAAACAGAAGAAATTCACGTATCATGTTGGTACGTTACAAGCGGCCGTCGTCATCCGAGAAATGCGTTTTGAAATTTTTGTTCGTATTAATTGGGAATTCGATACAAATTGTTCGTTGTTATCTTAAATGCCAATTATAATGTATAGTGCGCAGTAGAATTAAGTGGCGTTAGATTAAATGTTAAAAACAAACTTTCAAACCACTTCCGTCTACATGGACCACCAGGATACTCGTCATTGTCAGCGTATCCAATCTACTGCTACCTAAAGAACCCTCACCCCTTCCACTAACTGGTGAAACTATCACTGCAATTCTCTTTATCGTTGCTGGGCCCTATTTATTTCGGCAGTTGCCGCTGGTTCGGACTTTATTCAGCAAGTCACTAGAGTGCAAATAGGCGTATATTTTATTATGGCGTCGTCCGTTGGATGTTTCTAGAAAGTATACTTTTGGGGAAACAGATCAGTGTATTTTTAACGTGAGACAAAGTTGCGTGCGCCGATGTAACACAATTTATGATTATGACCAAGCCATCTGTCAGATGTTTCTAGGCATCTCTAAAACTAAAGGAGACAGGAAACACACCTGAAGATTCCAGTTAAAACGCTTAAAATTTTTCTAAAGCACAATTTACATAAAAGGAATCGATTATTAAATTTCTTACATTAATTCTTGACAACACTGAACAGACAGAAAATACATTATGACACATCAAATAAAACCAAATCCATTAAAGGAATTCAATATCAAAGTATTAATATTTGAGATTTATTTAAATAAAACAATACTTGACGGACACAGCTTTGTAGATCTCAATAAAAACCATGCATCTATAGAACCACAATTATATATACATACCTCATACATACATAGAAATCTACTTAAGTTTAATGTTCATGAAGTCCTATCATACTAGTTTACTTTAGTTTATTTTGAAGTTTCATCATAATACATAAATGCTCAGTCAGCAGGCTTCAATGTTGACATATACAAATATTAAATTACGATCTTAAATGGCAGTAAGTTACGTAAATTATGTGGAAGAAGCACGCCAGGTCTGTAAAAATAGATATTTGGCACTCCGTGCTCTCTGTCTACACCGTGACAGACTTGACGTGACGATGTAATAATCATAAATTTCATTTTAAACGACAAGTTAGCTTTTTGATATTTTTACGATCTAATAATTTGATGGTAATAAATTGAAAAATCTTTTTTAAGTAATTGAATAAGAATAATAATATAGCGATGAAAAGGAGAATTTACAGGGGATCTTTAAATGGCAAAATTTAGATATAAAATCGATAAAAGACAAAAATACTTATACATATAAAAGGGCACCAAAGTATCTATATTAACAAAAAAAAATAACAGAAAAATCTATAGGTACATCAATTTTATGAAAATAGTAATCGCTGTCTTTAATAGAAAATTAAAAGCTAAAAATAAATTCACTAAGAGTTTGTTTAAATGTTTGTTCTCGTATCGCGCAAAAACTAATGAACCGATCATGAAAAGATTCAGTATGGTGATAGCTTATTATCGGGGCAAAGACATAGGATCCTCTTTATGGCGGAAAAATATTTAATTATGACAAAACGCGAGCAAAGCAGCATGTAACAACTGGTATATAATACTGGCTAGCTGGATTTAATTGAGTTTCGACGATTAATGTAGTATTTTAGTACGTACCCATGTACTAATAATTGTATCCTACAAAAATGATTTTTAATGTCCAACTGTAGTATCTATTCCGCATTCCCGGAGCAATAACAATAATTAATGCACTTTCTTCCAAAAGGAATACCAAGTCTGTTTTGGGACCAATGCATACATATAGATACGTATTTTAGTATGAAATGTCTCGTGAGTGTTTATACACAAGATTGTATAGGTACGTACGATCTTAACTCACGTAGTTTTTTTGGGATTGCCCGACTACTTTCGAACGTGTACGAGATCCTTGATCATGAGCTCCCGCTGATTGCAGCGAGATAGGTACAATGGTTTTTATTTTATTCGCTTACGTTTAAATACACTGACACAAATCATATAGATTCAACAAATTTACATTTTAACATAATAAAACATTTTTATTAGATAATAGATGATTTTTTCCAAATAGGTTGTGTATTTCTATAATCTTCCTAATTGGCTGGCGATAGGAGATCTGAAAAGAAAAAAAAAATGAATCAATAATTTTAATTATAACGATTAAATGTGTTTCTTTTCATTAAGCCCTACTTGTTACAAAGTATTATATGGTCCATACCAGTTGACTATTTCTAGTAAATTGGTGTGGACAAAAAAAGTGGCAGGTGACAATGATCCTTGACATAAGGACCGATATAGTGAAAGTGGTAGACAGGACGTAGTGTTGAGACAAGAGTTGCGAAGCTAAAATCGGCGCGAACGAGTTCCATAGCACATGACCAAGAATTCATATGAGATGTAACAAAGTGAAGACGGTAAGTAGGATGCATAATATATGTACATACGTATATATTTTAATTCATTCGTTATTTAGATTCCGCATTTATAAACATTGAATTTCCTACGATTATCTATTGTATTATTTACAGACAAAAGAATTTACCACATACAAATATTCATCAAGTATTCAGGATACATGTATAAAAACAATCGTATGAACACGATTCCAAATGTCATGACACAGACTAACAAGAAAAACAAAATAAAAAAACTTTTATTAGTATTCAATGTAACATGTTCAAAGGTATTTGTGAATGCGTGCGGGGGCGTGCGGGGGTGTGCGGGTGTGCGTGCGGTCACCGGGCGCGGGCGGCGCGGGCGGCGCGGGGGAGGCGGGCGAGGCGGGCGAGACGGGCGCGGACGGCGCGCAGGCGGCGCACAGCGGCGCGGCGCGCGGCGCGGCCAGCGCGGCCAGCGGCGCGCGCCGGAACACGCAGCGCGTGCACACGCAGCGCCCGCAGCCCCAGCAGTGGTGCTGCCGGGGCAAACATCGCTGGCTCATTCCCGGCGTCGTCGTTTACTCTAGTATCGTGAGACGTCTCCGCGCGCGATCGTCTTATGATAACCGGACGACTAATGAACTACATGCATCCCCGTGCTTAGATTTTATACGAGATTAGATATAATTTTTACACCCAGACATAAAACAAATACTTGGGCACGTGATAAAAATATTTAGTCACCCAACCCTCGACGCGTCAGTCAGATTCATTAACCACTGCACCGACGAACGAGTCGTAGGCTTTACTACGTCAGTGTTACGACACCTCTATCGATCGATCGATCTACGAATCTATAGATCGATCCATAATAATGAAATTTTGTCATGCACGGGTAGTTCTAGACGGTTTCGTATCTGAGTATTTTACGGCGTCAGCATTACGACAACCCCCTAGCATATTAAACTCCTCAGTAAACTAATGTTGCCATTAACAAACTAAATATCCATCATACATGTTTCACACTGTTTTAGCTACATGAACTATACTACCTATACGAGCACGTACATTACCATCCACATTGGCTGGGATTGCATTATCCCCCACCTCGTTTTATTACTCAATGCATTAAAAAATATTTTGATTACATTACTATTGACATAACTGCATCAGCCACGTTGCCCCAGCACGAATGCAGCATTCTATTAAATGCATGGACATTTACCATATAATCTCCTTCGGTTGTGTGTAATAATATTTTTTTATTATTATTATTGTTTTTTTTCTATTTGAACCCAAATGAAATTTAATAACATAATCATATTCTAATACTCAATGTGGACTCACCTTCCTACTAAAATGGTCGAGCGGCGTGGAGCAACTGCACTCAGTGACGTTCTTGATGCTGTGCCAGTCCAAAGCCACCGTGTTCACCTCGGCCTCCAGCAGCGCGTAGCTGGCTGGAATAATAGCTTCCGCCTTCTGGTGATAAATAAAATATATTTATTAATATAATGTTTGATAAAATAGATTTAAAATTACATGGCAGAATAACATTGAAAGAAATTTTTAAATATGATTTTTCTATCTAATTTATACACATCTTTATATGTACATATGTATATTCGCTTACCACAGGTAATAATTTTTGGTACTGGAAAGATAAAAAAATAGAAAGATTGTAGATCTTATCTAACAGTTTCTTATTTTATAAAATCACTGCCTCGTTGGCTGAGTGGTTGCAAACAACACTTGCGACAACACAACAAATGCGACTGCTGATCGAGAGATCCTGGGTTCGAATTCCGGGTCAACATTACTGTAGGATTTTTCTAACTTAGATTTTCTAGCAGAATTTTCTAATAATGGCATGGAGTCTAGGTCTGTGCCCGATGTATGGCAATAAGCTCACTAAATATTTCATTGTAGGACGAAAACATAACTGGTGAAACGTGGGAATGTAGGTATTGCCTATCCCCCTCATTATTTTATAAAATGTTTAGTTTCTTTTCAAATTATTGATATATTTTTATATCAATGAGTTAAAAAAATATGTACATACTTTTTGCTGCAAGCACTGTGTGCCATTAGCATTTGCAAATATTAATCGTGGTGTATGTAGTGATGGACTTGGAGTGCAGAGTACCCACCTCGGTGATGAGGGGAATGCGGTGCGGGCGGGGCGGCGGCGGATCCTGCAGCGGGTGGTCGTGCGTGGCGCACTGCGCGCCGCCGCTCTCGTACAGCACTCTGCAACAGCTGGACATCTCAACACCTGTAGCACACCTGGATACTGCGACAACCCTGTTCAGGTTTCGTATGTCTCCGTTTTCGTACTTGCTCATTCAATATTAAGATAGTGATGAAAATGGAACTCCTTTACGTGATAGGTAAAGAGTACCGAGCGCCTTATGAGGCACATCTCTATTCATAAAGACCTGACGGTTTCTCATGCATTCATCGTTAGTCTTAAACCTTTTCGATATGAGTGAATAAATGTTTAAAGTTGCTTAACAAATAAAAAACTTCAATACCAAAGAAATTTTAACGAGAGCCTGCCTTATGGTAACCAGATGGCTGGTAAATTGTATTTACTCGTACTTATTAATGTAGATTCATATGGCCATTTTCACTTTTTAACGGCCAGATACAGAACAAATACAACTTTGGGCTGATTCACTAACTAATGCGAAATGAATAGTAGGTAAATTATTCATTTTTATTATATAGCTCATTCACTCACTTGTTATCAATGTGCAGATCCTCAGTTTTGGTCTCAATCTCTACTGTGTCTGAACCACCATTCTGATAGTTGACGACCGCCGAGCGTTCCTTCTCCGCTTGACGACCCGATAATAGAGTCTTGAATGTCGATATTCTCTGAACAATATGTACAAATTTTAATTTGAAAGAAGGAAAAAAAAATATTAACATAACTGAGCAAGACATAAGTTTAACCGTTTGCTTTAGACGTTAAATACTAAATACGTTAAATACTAAATAACGTCTAACATATATTAAAAAAGAAACCACAAGTTTGGAAAATATTTAACGGATACAATAAAATTGACGAATCGATTGAATAGATACAAGAGTTTTCATCTACAAGATCTCGTTTACTGGGAAATCCGACGTAGCCAAGAAAATTTGGTTACTACAGTGATTCTACTCATTGTATCGGGTACGTGTATCTTCCGTCGAAAGAAGAAATCACCACGGTACGACGAATCGTTTTAAGCAGCTTCATTACATTCGCCATTGAATTAATGCCAAATATTGAAGCGAATCGATCTAGGACAACATATACGGCGAGGTATGATCGGAGGGGCGGGGGCGAGCTCGCCGTGCGGCGCTAGGCGCGGCGCTACCTGCGCCAGGTAGCGCAGGTGGTGGCGCAGCGCGGCGGCGTGCTGCGCGGCGGCCGGCAGCACGTCGCCCAGCGCCTCGCGCGGGTGCACGCCGCCCTCGTGCCGGCAGTACATGCCGCGCCAGAACCTGCGCCCGCCCAGTCAGACGGTGTACGGACAACTTTCCCTCGGCGAGGATGCATGTGTGTATATTTAAGCGCGAAGTTTTTTAATATGTGACGTCTTTCCTCTCGCTTTCCTGTAATCTGTGGGACTCGTTTCTTAACACTCTGTTGTCCGGGAATTTTACACAAAACCTATGTAGTGTCACCGGCTATCGTTTTAAAATTGAATATGGACGTAAAACGTTTTAAATAACCCCGTAACGATAATACGGTCGCCCCCGAAACGTTTGAACGATCATTCGAGGAAGGTATAATGTCGTTTTCGTTCCAATCTTCAAAAATACTCCCCATCAGATTCGTAACGTTTCTTTTTTTGCCAGCTTGGGGGTGTAATATCAGATTCGTCACCTTCCGAATCACTACAATTTATTTCAAAACACTCGGACGATCAGATAAACTACCCGCGTATAATTCATTGAAAAATTCTTCGCCGATAAGTTGTGATAAATTGAAATAGATAATGCAAATACAATGACGAACGATTAACTCATCATCGGTCAGCAAAGTGTTAAAAAACAGCGGAAATATGTAACAGGAAGCCCTTATTACGCTTTATTTAGTAAAATCTGCATATTTTCTTTTACGTGTACGTTTAATTTTTAAAACAAAATTATCGATACTTAATTAAAAAAAATATTGATTTAAAATATTTTAGTCCTCATGGCTGATTAATACTGAAAAAAAAAATTTTAAGTCAAATCGACAGCCATTTGAAATGATCCAAAATTGCGGGAAAACATAAAAGGCGAATGTGTTAATTGTTAATTAACAATTAAATTAATTAAGAAGCGAAAAGTGTTGCCATAAGTATTTTTTTTATTACCAGCGCGAACAAACAAGCAGACGGGCCACCGGATGGTAGGTGGTCACCGTCGCCTAAGGACATGTGCAACACCCGAGACGTTGCAATGTTTTGCCGGCCTTGAAGAAGAGCTCTTTTCACGCGTCTCTTAAAGAACCAATATCATAGCTCTCTGGGAATACCTCAGGGGGAATGGAATAGATTCATTTTACCATTTAGTCGTGAAGTAATAATAAAAAAATAAACAATCATATAATGATTCAATTTGTGAAAATCGTAAGTTTTTAATTTATAAGTAATTAACACGAGTAGCAGATATAAGTATGTTAATAATGTTAATGTTTACTGTTACCAAGATGGGGATGTCTGATGTTTGTTACACATGATATGCAATTACTGTAAGAGGCATTCGGTTTTTAATTTTCATATCTCCTGACACTCCTAATAAATACCTCGTATCTTGCTTATATAAGTAATATCCAACCGTTACAATAAAAACAGACGAGTGTCAAACAAATACGAACCTTATGCTCTGCGCACTGAGGTCTGGTTTCAATACGTCGGGGTGTGCCTTCGGGTTGTACAAGGGATTCTTGTACTCGTTCAGATGACTCGCCATGTAGCCCCACAGCGAGAAAGTACGATCAGATAATCTGGAAGTGAAAGTATTGTTCTGGAGATCTTTCTTTACTACATCTTTCATTACTCCCTTTTTGTTCGAATTAATTCACTGCCACAAAAACCACTTGTATGTAGAGGGATTGCTAAAAATTAATACACCAATGGCTTTTTCAATACTCAGCGAGAAAACAATAATAATTTACTGACAATAGTACACGAAAATCTATATATAATTTATATAATACTAACGACTGGACAAGTCAAAGTAACGTTTTAATGACTAACCCACAGATGGGCATCGCCACTATTGCCCTAATGCTTTGACCGGCGATGGGTGACAGCCTACAGTATGCGAGAAGCTGTGCTCTGCGATCTCTAACCCGCTTACTCGGCACGGGGATCATGGGTAAAAGGCTCCTTGAGGAGGCCAACTAATCAGCCAGCATCGGAAAAAGACAGGGCTGTTGATGATGATGATGACTAAGACTAATAAAACCGTACAACGTGATAGACATATATATAAACAAGACGCAAGAGACATGAATCAGAGAGAGAGTGGGACGCACCGCAGGTCGCGGCGGTCCTTCTCGCAGTTGCCGACGAAGGTGCCGTACTGGCACGCGTGCGCGTGGTCGTGCAGCGTCAGCAGGAACCGCTCGTTGAACTGGAACGCCTGCAACACCACCGCACTCCTCGCTAACTACATTCGATTACATCATAATACTCACTGCCTCGTCGGCTCACTAGTCGCAGGCGCGCCCGGTGATCGAGTTCTAAGTTCGATCCCCGGGACGGGTAGAGCATTATTGTGCAACCAAAAGAGAGGCCGATCTAGTACGCCGTGGCAGCACAAAAATTTTAGTCAGGGTGACTGGTCGTGCACGGACACCTCGGGCGCCTGGCGCAGCAGCTGCCAGGTGCAGTCCAGCAGCTGCGTGAAGACGGGCGAGCGCTCGCGCGGGTCGGCGGCCGAGTGGCCGCAGCGCGCGCTGAACTTGTGCCCGAACGACAGCCAGTCCTTCTCGATCAGCGCCTGCCGGTGCGACCGCGCAACCATCACGTTTACATTTTGTTTCCCTTTATTTAATACTATGTGATCTTCATATCGTTGCTTATAAAAAACGTTGGGAAAGGTACGTTTAATTTGGATCGTATTACGGATCAATTGTTTAGCGAAATGGTCACCACGTCTGTTAAATTTTGCCTGCCCCACCACAGAATCGAAATTTCAGTTCGATTATTATTTAATTAAATTGACTCACTTGTACATCTCTATTTTATCAATCCCACAGTTTTAAAGTAACGAGGTATTATAAGGTAGGTAACGTAGTGTATTCTTTTGTACTATGCATCTTAAAACGACTGGTACATCGCTAGACTGATATGAACAGATATCAAGAAATTTTTAACAGGACACTATTATCTTATATTTGGAGGACCCTTAAATGTAATAAAAAGTAAGAGAACTCCAATACTAGGTACAATAAAGGAGCGGTACCTGGTAGCCGTTGATGGTGCGGTAGTGCGGGTCGAGGCACAGCGCCGCCAGCGAGCACACCTGCGCCGTGCGGTCCCAGCCGTCGCTGCAGTGCACGCACACGCTGGCGCCGCGGGCCAGCGCGCGCGCCATCCACCACATCGTGTCCAGGATCGACCTGGCGCCACCACAAACCTCCTACAGTGCCGTCCCTGTCCACTATGCCCTCTCCTTCTGAGAGGAGACCCGTGTGCTAGCAACGGAATGGTAAAAGCATCGAAGTTTGTATGGATGAATTGTCTACTGTGTAGCTAAAGATCGAGACCTATGTCCGGCTGTGGACGATGATGGGCTGACAGTATATGTGAGTATACGCCGGGTGAGGGTAAAACGAAGACTAAACAATATTTTAGCGGGTGGAATTTATACAAAAAACTGTCTTACCTCTATCAAGAAATCTCTATCGGATACCAAATATAATAAGGAGAGGCTTTATCACAACGATAAGTTACGAATGGGCAAAAGTACGCCAGGTCTGTAAGTACAGTGATATTTGCACTCGGTATTCCCTACCTACCCCGTGAAGGACCTGGTGTGACGAAACGATGATGACGATAAACATTACATATGCATACTTAATGTGTTTGAGCCAACCGGACGACTCCAGCCCGCTGAGGAAGGACGACATCGTCGGAGTGTTCTGTTCGCACGCTGAAAACAAACAAAAGCCATAGATATCTTCTATGTGTTATACGGCACACAGTCTTATAACCTTGATTATAACCCTGGCTACAATAATTAATGCAGCCTAAAAGCACTTGACTTTTCTTAATCATCATCCGCGGACAGCCAAACCATATACACACATTGACATGACCACGCATTAACGTACATACATGAACACGAACACATGCACGCACGGACACATACAAACTACAGAATGAACATGATGACGTCACTAGCGTCTAATAAACAAGAGGATCCTGTTGATACTCACTCTCGACCAACTTCTGTAGGCTCTTCCTCATGACGTGTATGTTGCCGATGCCCATGAACTGGAACTTGATGTTCTCGTAGAAGGCCTCGTTCTCGTAACCCTTGCCGGCCGCGCGGTTCACCATCGCGTTTATCTACAATTAAGTATCAGGATAAGTAGGTCCCCGTAATGATACTGAGATATTCGGCACTCAGCGCTCTGAGCCTACCCTGTACAGAATTTTAGGAACATATAATAATCAAAAGATATCCGTAGAGTAAAATGCTAACTAGATCGATACTACACTTGCAACATTTTTTAATTAAACGTCGTGCATATCTCCCGAGAGCAATAATTAAAACCAAATAGTCTTATATAGATAAGTCACACGCAGACTCAAAACAAACACGTGGTCCTCACATAAAGATTTGCTCTCAATGGGAATTCAACCCACAACGGATGCTGTGGAATCGTTCTGGAATCAAGGTCATTTTCCATCACACCAACTCACCCTGGGCCTCGTGT
Source organism: Croniades pieria auraria (assembly GCA_018248815.1). Taxonomy (NCBI): domain Eukaryota; kingdom Metazoa; phylum Arthropoda; class Insecta; order Lepidoptera; family Hesperiidae; genus Croniades; species Croniades pieria. Next base: position 5,868 of record DWJK01000921.1, on the reverse strand, counting down.
CGACCACGTACATGTAGCCGCAGTTTGGATTCGCGCGTCTGATAAGGTCCAGCATCTGCTCATCTTCCATACACCTGGAGTATTTAGTATACATGTGTGTGATTAATACAATTATCTTAATAAAAAGATGTAAAACATAATTTACTAAGTATCGCACTTTTGTACCCTATAGTAAACTGATGTAGATAACAGCATATACGAGTAAGTTTAGGACCCAAACGAAAGATCGTGTTACATTTTAAAATGCATTAAAAAGAGCGCAGTTTTTAGTTTTACAGTTACTAGGATACGTTTTGCCCCGTACCACCTAAAAAGGTATCGATTGAGTCAAATGAAGTATATTTTATTTTAGTAGGTATGATTCAAGTTTCGAAACTCGACGTGCGTGTATGAAGAGAGTCGTGCATGTACAACGAGAAAGTTCTAAAATTCTGTTAAAGCCAGTAATGTAAAATTTCATGACGAATATTTTAATGTACATAAACAGGTATGATTCAAAAGTTTCAAAACTCGGCGTGCGTGTATGAAGAGAATCGTGCGTGTACAATGAGAATGTTCTAAAATTCTGTTATAGCCAGCTAAAGTAAAAATTCATGACGAATATTTTAATGTAAGTAGGTATGATTCAAAAATTTCAAAACTCGGCGTGCGTGTATAAAGAGAGTCGTGCGTGTATAAAGAGAGTCGTGCGTGTACAATGAGAAAGTTCTAAAATTCTGTTAAAGCCAGCTAAAGTAAAATTTCAATACAAAATTTACCTTGCAGAGAACCCGCTTAAAGGCTGGCTGCACCTGGCAATTGCAGCCTTATTATGATGAAGGTAAGCCAGCACCGGTAGCCGGCCGCGGGACCTGAAGCTGGCGCTGCCCAGTAGGATAGCCGTTGTGGCCTTCGCTGGCACATACACCTCGCTCGGATACGTGTCGCACAGCTGTAGTATGATCAAAGTATGAATATTAGAAGTAGTCTGCAAGAGCTATACTGTACGAATTAAGTGAAATTAATTGTAAAAGTATTCGTACAGTAAACAAAAGTTTACGACAAGGAATTCTCCATAGGTAACATGAGCGAGGTCCAGACAACTAGCAATTGTGTTAACACTTCTCGCTCTGGGAAGAGTACCACGTCAAAATATAAAATGATTAATGGGTTGATGGTAACACAGCGTGGCTTATTCGACCTGATAGGTAACAGAACTGCAATTGTTACTTGTATGTATAGATGTCCACGGTTCTGTAACTACTCTACATCACTTAGGACTAAAGTAGATCATACCCATAGATTATGGCTTTAAACGGTAAAAAAGAAAATGACAACAAAAATACCTCGTAATCTTTATTCGCGGTGCACAGCACCCATTGGTCGTTGGGCACATTCATCCTCTGGAACTCTGTTTGGATGTCGAAAAAATTCCACCCAGCAGACTTGGGCAGATCGTCCGGTGTAGCCTTGTAGTAGAAGCAGTATAACTCTTCGATGTTCACTGGAACGAGAGCGCATAAGATTTACTGAAAGATTTTGATGGTCCAGAGCACAGATTTATCTCGTAACCATAAAACGCCTGGAGGATTCTCCACAATCGAATTTCAGATCAGCAAGATTTTTGCTTTTAAACAGACTTAGAGGCTGGTTTAATAACTATGACCTAACTAAAAGACATTAATTAATCACCTCTAAGTACTCTCTGAAGCACAATATCTCATCTTCATAAGCGGATCAACCGAAAAAGTTGCTTCCAAATCGCCTAAAGAGCTGACCAGTTTATTCTAGTTTCCAATAAACTACACAGTTTCCTATTCCTAATTCTCAATAGCAGCTCAACTCTCTTACCAGGCTGGCTGAGTCGCAACAAAGTCTGGTGCATTTCATGGCAGTCCCTCTCACGCGGGATCACGAAGAATACGGACTGGAAAGTCTTAGTCCTAACCAGTAGCGGCGATCCGGTGGTCGTGATGGGAAGTCTCTCCACCGATGATATGTGCATTAGTAGTATCTAAAGAGAGAACCAATAAAAACGTAAAATTACGAATAGAGAGAAATATAGATAACTCCCACGACTCACCAACTATATTGTAGCACCATGGAACAGGGAATAAGCCTATTCTCAAACGAAACGATTAAAGATTAAAAAGAAGAGATTGAGAGAATTCCAGCTGTAAAACTCTCTAAACTGTAAGGATCTCTATTAAGTGCCACGCTATGATAAGGAACCACTGCAACGACTGCAGTTGTTATGATATTTTCCTTCGCCTTTCCAGTAATTAATATTAAATATTCTGAAGACGCAGGCGAGTGTTGGAAGAAAATCGCTCACTAGGATTCGAACCCCAAACCCCGTGACTAAAAGACTGAAATACAAATCGCTAGGCTACCACTACTGTGTGATACACGCTCCAATTCCGTAATCCGACTTGTAAACTCATATTTTCTTGACAAGTTTATACGAGTACATAAAAACGCGTAAGAAATAATGCCGCACAGAAAACCAGCAACCCTTGCTCGCTACGACAAAATCTATGTTGCCATTTCCACTTAGTATTCCAAGTTATTTTTTCTATATTTTTTAACGTTTATTAAAAGAACACACAGAACTTTCCTCCAATACTTCAATACTAATTTTAGTTATATCTAGCTGTGTCCGCGACTTTGTACGTATAGATTTCGTAAGTTTTGAAGAAATAAATTGACATAACTTCTTTCTCTGTTAACCGATTTAAATGAAAAAAACACTAAAATGTTAAGCGAAGCCCATCACAATATAATCCTGAAAACTACATTTAAATCGCGTAAGCCGTTTCTGAGATAAACGTGCACAAACATACAGACATACAGACAAATAGACAAAATGAAAAAATATTGTTTTGAGTTCTCTTGCGTATATAAAGGCACCCCATTATGAATTTTTAAATATATTTGCTATTTACAGACAGCGATCAGTTACAGTTTTATTATATGTATAGATATCGTATACACCAGGCGAAATATGCAAATAATTATTCTCATACATAAGTATGTATACATATATCTGTACATAAAGAAATTTATACGAGGTCTAATTACACTGGCTGATAAGGGCTGCTTAAAACCGATGTGCATGGGTGAAGACAGTGATGAATATAAACGAAGCAAGTCAGGTCCGTGAGGATATTTGACATTCGATACCCTCGCCTACAGCATACACACCTGACGTCATGCCTTGTGATAAAATATTCCGGGGATTCTCATTACTTTATCCTTTATTTATTTGGCTATGTCTTGTACAACCTTAATACCTACCTACCTACCTACCTACTAACACACTAAGTTCTTATAGTACAACATTATCCATGTACAAACCCAGTAGCCTCCACCCTTCATGTTAATGTTTGAAGGCTCTATAAACCCTTGGGAGGGTGACACGCTGTGTCAGTCTTAACATAACAGGGGTTGTTTTAACCCGTAAGCTTGCATACTTACACCACGACGAAGGATTTAATACGAATAAATTTTACGAAAGTAGGAAAAGCTGATCTTAATGGATATCTAGATGATTGAATATGAATATTGACATAAGGCTATATTTCCCCGAAGGGGTAGGCAGTAGGTGTAGTTATACTCCTAGGTTTCACCAGTTAAGTTTTCGTCCCACCAAGGAATAGCGAGTGTGTCTATATCCATACACAGGGCACAAATCCAAACTCCGAGGCACTACCAGGAATTTCCAGTTTCGTCATCAGCCTATCTCAGTCCACTGTTGGACATAGGCCTCCCCCAATTTCATTCCCCCAAAATTTCAAGTTAGAAAAGTCTAATAGTATCCGACTCCGGAATTGATTCCAGGACCGCTATATCAGTCGTCGGACTTTGCAACCACTCGACCAACAAGACAAACAAAATACTAGCGTTCACTCCATTTATACATACATCTACTCAAAGGCACATATCAAGGACGTTGTGAGGCTGTATCAGAAATATCTCCACGTACATAATACATTACTGTGGTTATGAGCAATGTACGTATATTTTGATAGGAAAATATTTCGCTATACGACCGTGATATCGACATTTTAACACCTACATAATAAATGTATCCGACCACGGGATGAAGGGAGAACATAAATCCCCGCCTACTTCGAAATTGAATAAATTAATAAGTCCTCTTTAGTGACTGCCTCGTTAGTCGAGTGGTTGAAAGCGCAAATGCCGATCGGGAGGTCTTGGGTTCTAATCCCGGGTCGGATACTATTGGATTTTTCTAATTTCTAGTAGTGACTCGGAGTCTGGATGTGTGCCGGGTGTATGGCAATATACTCGCCACCTATTCCATTATGGGAATAATCGTAACTGGTGAAACGAGGGGGTGTACTACACTCCTCTGCCTACCTCTTTAGGGATTACAGGCGTGATAATACGTTTTTTTTCTCTTTAGAGTTGTGATTGCGACAGCAAATTGATACCCGAGTCGTGCAGTGTTACTGAGTTTTTTATCTTGAAATTACGAGTTAACCTACAACGTAGCTCGGAGTCTACGTTTGCATCCGACATACGACATAACTTGTGAAACCTGGCAGCGTTCTATACTTGTCTGCCTACGCATTCGTCAAAATATAAGCGTGATTTTATGTTTTATAATTGACAGGTCCGTATAGATGGAGATATTTTACATTCGGTTCTCTCTGTCTAGCCCGTAAATCAGTAATCTAGTGGTTCATACCTTAGTCTTTCACTCCGGAGGATTAGAATCCCGGTACGACCCTCTTTGTCCACAAAATTCTACATGGTTAAATATTACAAACTGAAACGGTGACGAAAAACATCCTAAAGAAACCTGTACACCTTAAAGTCCATAATACTATTTAAAGGCCTGTGAAGTCTTCCAGTTCTCACTTGAAAAGCTTGGTAAACAAGGTCTTAACTCTACTCACACTGAGAAGAGCAAAATACAACAGTGGAACGGTAAAATGGTTAATGATGATGATGTCTACATTTTTCTTGAGAAAATATCATTCTCCTTTTGGTTGTTTTTGCTCTACATTTATCGCTTTTTGTACTTATTAGGAGAGATTCTAGTAAACATTCACTCTGTGACGTAACGAAGCTCTATTAGCAATGTCGGAGAAAAAAAAACAGGTAGCTGGCAGTCCCTAATAATGCATTGAAGTCGTTTAGTACGTCGGAGGTAATTACGAGACCGCCGCCGCCGGGAATACTCCGTCGCGACTTGAAAAGAAACTCTACATTTACTGGAGAGAGATTCTTTTACCGAGAACGCTGCATTCTATAGAGTATAGAATCTTGTTGCTAATTAATGTAACGATGGTAATGAGCCAAGAACAGGGCACGATGGAGCTCATTAGGGGAGGCCTGCGTCCAGCAATGGACTGGAGTACTGACGATGATGATGATGATGATACGTGACTTTGAGCGTTCGAAGCGAACAACGAGGTCAACATAACATCAAAATCAAATATCCTTCATTGTGGAATACAGGTAAGCATGTGTTCTAATTACAATATATTGGTTTCTCTACATCCAAGCCACGAATGTCACACAATGTGTTAAATGATTGAAAAGTTAATTAAAATTAAACAATAAAATATAGCAGTGATAGCCTAGTGGTTAAGAATTCAGCCTCTCACTCGGGGGTGCTGGGTTCAAATCATGGCGCGCACCGCTTTACAAAAGTGCGTTTTAAATTTAAATATCACTTGATAACGGTGAAGGAAAACATCGTGAGGCAACCTGCACACGTTAGAAGTTATAAAAAAAAATAATTTCTGTGATGTGTGATGTCTGCCAACCCGCATTTGGCTAGCGTGGCGGACTACGGCCTTAACCCTCTCAATACGAGACGAGACCCATATTCCAACAGTGGAATGACAAATGGGT
>DWJK01000920.1:0-18992 GCA_018248815.1 Croniades pieria auraria | reverse complement strand
GTTAAGGCCGTAGTCCTCCACGCTGGCCAAGTGCGGGTTGGCGGACTTCACACACCTTAGAAACATTTTTTTTTTTAGACATGTTAAAACAATTATTTTGCCAACTCTACATATTTTATGAGTATTAGAAATGAATGAAATATTAGTATGAATGAACGAAGGTATCTTGTAACTGGCATGCGACATAAAATCGAATAAATAAAAAAGACAATGCGGGTGACATTGGAAGCGCCCAAGTTCAATGTCAATGTCACATATGAATGACGTGTTTCATTCCACCTGACGTGCATCTTAGGTGTGTCCATGGAGTGAAAACAGAATATGTTATGAATGGGTTGCGTAATGCAGTAGTATGTTGGGTGGTCAAATTGTATGAAGCACGTTTTAAATTACTGACTGGCCCCGTGGTTTAGCACTTTAGTAGCATACACAACCGTCGAGCCGGCGGTCGTAGGTTCCGTTCTTACTCAGGACAAATATGTATGCGATGAACATGGAACAACTTTTGAATGAAATGAAATTTGCTTCGTTTGAGTATAATGTATTACAATTTAATGCGTCTGATTTTTTTGATATCAATGTTAAAAATGACTATAAAAAGATAAATTAATCGAACAATATGTTGAGAAGTAATTTTATAAAAGAAAACTTAGAAAAAAACTTTAATGTACACGAAAATTGTCAAGAAGAACAAGTCATAATTATTTTAAACAATCAAATATAGTTCACAATAATTTAAAAATCACGCTTTAGTTGCAAACGTAACTAGCTAGTCTAAATGAACTGTAATTAACTAGCGGACCCGGCAGACGTCCTGCCCGGAAAAACAGTTTACAGTTATAATATAGGTATTAATTTAAATTAAAAATTCAACTTTTTAATTTTGTGATTTCATAATTACTTCCTACGAATCCACGTTTGCGTAAAAAAATAAAGAATGTAGAAAGGACCACTCAAAATCATGTAATGTTGCCAAATGATCAGCAAATTAAATTTCGTGACACACCGGCTGCAACATCATCTACCGGGGGCATTTGTGAATTCAAGCCTTGCTGGGACCCTCTCAAAAGTATACAAAAATGTCGTTAAAATGGTTCTGTGAGATACAAATAGCAGCGCTACCTATCGGGTCTAACAAATGCTTCTATAACGTATATACGTATAACCCGTGTGAATGAACATTTCTAAAATAAATCATGTTTAGAAATCGAAACATAGCGCCATCTACTTTGTTATCTAAATTAAGTAGACGTGTTACCAACAGATTAGCTAATATCGCCATCTGTTGGAAACTTATAAAATTAATCAATATTATAATGATTCGTAACATAAAAAAAAACAATAAAAAATCGCTGCCATATATCGAAATAAAATATAGCCTATATTTGAAGTTGAACGAATTGGCGTAACTTTGCAAAATTTCGTTAAAATCGGTCTAGTAGTTTTGGAGACTAGCCCGGAAAAAACGTGACCCGAGATTTTTATGGATAAATATTAACGTTTACTGCAATATAAATTTAAGTTATGTTTTACCCTCAGCAACACGTGGCCGGTTATGCTAATGTGACATGAAATAAATTGTAGCATATATGAAATGTTTGTACTTTTAACATAGCGCCATCTATTGGATACTCATTCAATCTAACCGACTAATTACTCTACACCGCCATCTGTTAGAATATTACGGAACTAACAGAAAATGAACTCAATTTCCAATAAAAAAATAAACATTATAAATTGAGATGTAAACTGTGCTGTCTTTTAAATTGAATGAAACTGCACATTGTGTGCAAAATTTTTAGTTTTCTAATAATAATTTTTTGTTCAGTTCTTTAGAAGTCCATCGTGAACCAACAACGTGACATGTAATTTATACATATAGAGATAATTTATATATATGTATAAAGATTAAAACTAAGAAAATACGCTTATACCAAAGCGACGTAAAATAAATATAACTCATTACTTAATAAAAGATAACAAATCACACGTTAATAACAAACCGCTATAAAAAATAAAATAATCACAGTTAAGAAATAAAAAAAATTAAAACCAACCAAAGTGAAAAAAGAATTAAAGTTTAAAAAATTTAAATAATGCGTTTTAATAGCAAACCGAAATAAACTGAAATAAAGGTAAATAAATGGTAATTTGAAACAAATAAACAAACTAGAGCGTGTTTTTTTTTGTCTAAAAATGAAACTGAACTAAAAAGTAAAAAAAGTTTTATAATAGTATATAAAAGAAGTCATATTTAGTAATGAAAATAATTTTATACTAAGGTTGGTTTTATATATTTATTCTTATTGCAATATTATGAAAAGTCAATTAATTATATTTAAGAATACCTATTGAATAAAGTCTCAACAGAGAAAAAATATTTTTATTTTTACATTTCTCAGAGCGTATTATTTTTTCTTTTTATTATCCTATAATTTATTTTCTGTATCTTTTTTATCTGTTTGTCTGTGTCTGTATCTGTTTTCTGATAGTAGATATTTAACATTCGGATAGGTGTCTTCAAAAATTTTAAAATAAATATTCCTTTCTTATCTACATCTAGAGTATACGGAATATGACCTTGACTGTAAATATTATGCCTCTTCACGCTCAGCCGTCTTGCATACGTTCGCCAAATATCACATAGTCTTTATATAGTACTAACACAATACCCTGAAGCTTATAAAGATGACGCAGATGTGCCAATGTTTTAGCTTGGTTTATTATACCTACATTCCTACGTATTATATTTTTATTTTTTATTGAATGCTATTGATACGTAATAATTTTTTATACGTCTATTAATGCATTTAAATAAGAATATTAAATATTGATTTATTATTAATTTTTGATATCGGAATTAAAATGTAGACTTTAAATATCGGATACCGATAGATAAATAAATAGGCGTCAAATTCCATTTGATTCACACAACTTTTGATGTGTTTGGATATTAATTTCCACGTCAATCACAACAACACAAAGAGTACGATAGAATTTGACACAGCCCTTACCCTCACGGTTAAACTAAGTTTCTTTTACCATCCCCTTATAAAGTCGCTTTACCTTCTTTGCGTTCAGTAAATCATTTACTAATTAAATGAAAGAAACCAAAAGTCACTTGTTTTGATCAAATAGATCAGATGCTGGGGTTAGGGTGCATCAAAAATCTTCGAAATAGTCCTGCTTGTATGCAAGGGTGATGAATGTAGAAAGCCCAAGTTAGGTCTACAAGGATAGAAATAATTGTCACTCTGTGCCCTTTGCCTATTACGTAGAGGACCTATCGTGATGATATAATCATAATACACATGAGAGAATGTTTATAGGGAAAAGCCTTTGTTTCTAGTTTTTAATAAGCCTTTGTTCTTTTTATGAAAAGAGCAAAGAAGTATGCAAGCTTAAATAAATATTTAACTACGATTCGTCTAGCTTTAACGATTACGAACGATATGATTTAACTATTTTTGTTAAAAAAGACACGTGATCCTATATTATTTGTTTAAAAAAATCATAGGCATGAACGTCTAGCACACATTGGTTTCTGTTACATATTTGTACATGATCTTTGACCAGCCGTAACGGGTTCGCTTAAAACAAGATAGTAATGTATTCGTCTTTATACAGCAGATAACCTATATAAGGACTTTGATGAGTCGTTTCAATCAGACTGTCACTAAACCAGACTCCGCTAACCTATTGACAAAATGGTAAGACAGAAAAATTATTTGCAATAATTTATCTTTTATAATAATCACAATAAAAATAAAAGTTAAATTATTTTTTAATATATTATAATTTATTCTGGTAATAATCACTAACAAAAAAAAAATTCATTACAATTTCAACATTTTTAAGATGGACGTTTTACTCACTTTTTACTTTTAAACTTTACAAATTCCACTTTCAAAGTTTTCAATTCTCTTGTAACAATTATGTAAAAGTTCCTTTAAAGTATGAATTACATGAAATTAATAGATAATGACATTTTTGTAATATCCAGAATATTACAATTTTATCTAATTTAAGAAAACTTTAAGGAAACGTTTTGTATGTAAATCCATTAATATTTACTTTTGTTTGTTTTTATATATTTTTTTTTATTTTACCTTTACACCTCGTTTCTCTTTAGTTTCCTCAAAGTATTTTATCCCTATCAATATAATTCTTACCGTGGCTGCTAGCGCGACTATCGATCAAGGGGTCCTGGGTTCAATCCCCTGGCTCGGCTGCTAGTGGATTTTACTATCTTGAAATTTCTAGTAGGTGGTGGGTCGAAATCTGGATTTTAGCCTAGTGCATGACAATAGGTTCTCCACCTATTCGACAATCTATATATCTTCTCCGGGGATTACAGGCGTAATATTACGATTTTTTTCATTGAATTGGTCTTTATCTTACTCTAACAGTCCAATCTATCTTCGTCTCTATCCTCCTCTTTACGCAGAAGCATTTTACTTTATGGAACTCGATCATTTAATTCTTTGTTGGTTTTGTTTCTCAGAAATTCCTAGTAGTCCTCGCTATCGCTGTGGCCTGCGCCAGCGCCGACGTGGACCCGATACCTATCGTTCGTTCTTCTTACGACATCAGCCCTGACGGCAGTTTCGGCTACCAGTTCGAGACCGGAAACACGATCAACGTCCACGCTGAAGGTGTTGTGAAGAACTCCAACTCTGTAAGTAACAAAACATTTTAGGACCAACCGTTGCAGTTTAATAATCGCTATCAGTTATAGGAGTACCACTGACCAATGCAATGTTGAACTCTCTGCTTAGTTCCACTTCTTTAAGTTGAAGGTATAGTCATTAAAGAAATGAATGTAGTTTTTAGAACGAACATGACATATATTTAACGAAAGTTATAATTTTGGGACATTCTTAAATACAAAATTCAACTTGGATCCAATAAAGTATCAGCAAGTAAATTATATTGTTGTTGCTCCTAATTACTATTGTTTGGTTTATTTCTTTTGCATTTGCCATTGTTTTTATATTTTTGACTGTTCTCCAAGGGTCGACTGGTGGAGAATGCCACTAGGCATTAGGATCGCTCTTCGTATCGCCTGGTATGGCGTACACTAAAGAGCTAATGAATAATTTAATACGTAAGCGAATGGTAGCGTCTAACATAACGACAAATGAGTTCCAATTTAAAATAGTGATGTCAACTTAGAAGACCTTGCTAACTTTGAGCGAATATTTAAATGTGTTTTGATTATTGATGACTATCACACACGAGACGAGTGACAGAATTTTATTACTATGACGGAATTCTTGTTTCGTTTGCAGTATTCACTTTTATTTGTGTTCGGGCACTTAATCAGATGTTACCAGCACATTATATTTCAACTTGCTTGTATTTAATTTTATTTGAATGAGGTATTATAAGGCCTATAGACATCTTTAGACATTTTCTTGTTACTGACCCTGTTCATAAAGTTTCGTTCACAATCGATTCGTTTGTTTTGATGTAGTCCATTGAAAGATGTTCATAAAATATCATATAAAGTACCATAGTATTTCCTGTTAATTTTGAAATGTTCAGCAAATTTAATAAAAAACATTTTTGTTCTAGGAATACCCCACTCTTGAGATCAAGGGAGGCTATGCTTACCTTGCTTCCGATGGCACCCCCGTAGAAGTTATCTACACCGCCAATGAGAACGGCTTCCAACCTTCTGTAAGTATATTCGACAGGATATTAGATAAAATGTGTTGCTGACTTTATAAAATATTGAACATATATTTCCTCGACATAATTAGAAGTATTTTAATTTCAAAGGATAATTAGTACCTGAAACTGATCGTTTATAAATGTGATATTGGATGTTGACATTTTTATATTATGTAACATAATATCTTTGATTCATGAATAGTGGTGAGGATCTACAAAATTCGATTATCACTCAACAATAAATAATGAGCGTTAGAGTTAAAATCTATAATTAAGAAAATGAGCTAGCAGACATTGTGGTATGTCTTCATGTACCCATGTTAAGTAGTCATTGATGCATCCGGGAAGCTCATGAAGAAGGACCTCGTATAGGTTCGAAACTGGGGCCATTCCGAAAAACATGTCAGTTAAGCCGGTACATGTGTATATAATCCCTGCTACAATGTATGTTATGAAACTATGTAACATCTGAAAGCCCTTCGAAGCTTGATGTGAAAGAAAGAGAAAACGTTTGTCAAGCGTAATACGTCGCATATAATAATTTTATAAATACTAAAACCCAAATAAAAACGAGAAAAAGAACGTAGTAAATTGACTCGTTAATGAAGAAGAGAAATATGTGTGGATGTTGTTTTAAGCATAGTTCGTTCTTTGTTTATAGGGTAACCATCTCCCAGTTGGTCCCCCTGTTCCCGAAGCGATTGCCCGCAGTCTCGCTTGGATCGCGGCTCACCCAGCACCGGTCAAGAACTAAACGACTCGTTAGTACAAACTAGTTCAGGACACTGCGATCGCCCCACGAACTTTTGTTTTTTGTTTTTAGTTTTTACGTAGAATTGTAAAAACTTTGTATGTAATGATGGTGTAATTAAATGTTATGATAAACCCAAATTTTTTTTTTTTAATATTAATTCTAATATATACAACGCAAGGTTTTCTATCGTATTGTATTATATGACTATTCTTTAATAATACTTATTCTATCTTGTGTAACAAAAGATATTAATAACGAATACTTGAAAATCCAACATTTAATTTTAAAAAAGTATGCATACATAATTATATATATTTTAATTTAAAAAAATATAAAAATGTTACAGTTCATAAACAAAATGAAAATGTAGTACATGTTTAGATAACAGTAAGAATAATAGTAACAAAACAATAGAACAAATATCTGCATGAAGGCAAGTGTTCTAACAGGTGACTCTACGCTAGCCATACGTTTGACTATGTGCAGGCACTGCAAAGAGCACTAAGACATCATAAATATGTCTTTGCACTGCTGTCTCGCTCTAACAGTTAAACGTAACATTCATCTTGGAAAACATGACATATTATGTATATTTAAATAGAACTGAACACATTTTAGTAAATAAAATCACAGCCTTTCTCATTCCAATGGGGTTTTAAATGCGAATAACGGTCAAAAATCTTCTTATAGGTTGACGTGATGATGTCAGATTCCAGACCCGTCAGTGAAAAAATTTACAATCGTTCATCATCATTAGCCTACTCCGGTCCACTGCTGGACACAGGACTCTCCAGTAACACGCCACTGAGCTCGATCTTCAGCTTTTCGGATCCAACCGCTGCCGGCTACTTGGACAAACAGCCATGACTTCTCCAGCTAGGCAGAGTGGCGATATTATAATCGTCGAGTATTTTTTTTATTCACATTTTTAATCAAAAAATTAAAACAAAAAAAATCTAAGCAAAAAATCCCCTGCACTTATTCAGAATTATGGTCAGAATAGTACATTTCCGCACTATTTGACCGTGACTGTGCAAATTTATTTTGACCCGCAGCCAATTACAATCTATCTACGTAGTTCTAGCGACGCGTTAAAATTGATCCAATCATATGTCGAATCATGCTTGTTATCTCCGATTGATTGGAGTGTTCACCGCAAAAACTGAAATATGGTTATTTAGGCGCAATTGTTGAAAGGTTAAGTTAAAAATATAAAACACGGAACATTGACGTATATTTTTAATATTATACAATTATTGGTATTGAACACCTCGTTGGTCGAGGGGTCGCAAGGGCGACGGCTGATCGGTAGGTCTCGGGTTCGATTCCCGGGTCGAGTACTGTTCGATTTCTTAACTGAGATTTTATTTATTTATTTATTCTTTATTTACACCTTACAACATACGAGTAATAAGGAATAAAAAGGCGGACTTAATCCTAAAAGCATTCTCTGCCAGTCAACCTTTGGGTAGTGGGAAATGCGTGAAGGCGGTTATAAATGAACGGAGAAGAGTGAATAAACAAAATATAACAAATCTAAGACTACCAGTAATATAACTATTTAAAAACGTAATATAGTGTATAGATACAAATATATATAAATACATATGCAAATATAAATAGATACGTATATAAATATAAATAGATACATATATAAATATAAAAAGATACATACAATATATATGTGTTATATAATTAAATACATAAACGAAATACTAGATAATTTTTGTTTGAGATTAGATACACACGTGTTTAGGTAGCAGGGACTATTCCTACAGTGGGCTAGTAATTTTTAAAAGGAAAAAAAGAAAAACGGTTTTATGAGTGCTCTCAGTATTGCTCTGCCACAGCAGTTATACTACATTGCGCGAAATGTTCAATAATTTTCTGTAAATAATACAAATTTAAACACGTATAACGCGAATCGTAAAACCTGTGTAAATTCTGACCTAATTACAGTAAAGACGGTGTCTCGATTAAATTTCACAGATTGATGGCTTGTTATAAACATCGTCGACTTTGACGATGTTTATCACAGGGCGTTTATTATCAAGTAATAAAAGTCCGGCAAGGCGACAACTTTAGGGAACTGTAAAAAACATCTTTGCGACTGAAATTAATTTCGTACGCTGCGACGGGAAGAGCAATCTTTTACATTTTCATTTTCTTTTCGGATAGTTTCATTTGACGGTGATTTTAATAGCGCGAATAATTTTAATAGAAGATAGATTTTAGTTCTGCGTCTCGACTTGGTGGAAACTCTTTGTAAAACAAAAGAAGAAACAAACTTGAATTTCAGTATTTACATAGTGCGTATTTTATTCAGGTTCATTATTAGTTCTGTAGTAATTAATAGAACAGTGTCTATTTATATCTGCTTCTAATTTTAAACGTATTATTGTATTGTTATTTCTAATTTCATAGTTTCATATACATTTTGTTCAAATTCTATTGTTACCGTGTCCATTTCTCTTTCAGAACCAACAACAGAAATAATAGGTGGCCCCGATCTCTACATTGATCGGGGCAGTACTATTAACTTGACATGCGTAGTTCTCTATTCCCCGGAACCACCTGCTTACATATTCTGGAATCACAATGAAGCGGTAACCTTACTACTTTGTATTTCGTATTATTGTGTAATTAGGATCATAAATTTTTACCAACTTTTCCATTTTAGATTCTTTTATTTGATTATCATTATCATTTATTAATGAACATTGTTTGTACATAAGTGATTTTTCTTTAGATAATAAGTTACGATTCTCCAAGAGGAGGCGTTTCGGTGGTGACGGAAAAAGGAGAGACGACCACGTCGTTCCTCCTCATCCAACAAGCAAGACCATCAGACTCCGGGACATACCAATGCAATCCAAGTAATGCTCAGTCTAAAAGCATCGTAGTCCACGTGCTAAATGGTGAGTCGTAGATTACTCTAAGGTACGAAGGTCTTTTAACTTTTGCAGTCTCTATAAATTCACATAATAAATACCCTATTTCGTAATGAATAGGTTAAATAAACGGAGCAGAATATAATACAATTAAACGAGATATTTTATTATTGAAGAAATTATTAAAAGAAGTAATGAAGTGGAGTAAAAAACTTTATAAGTCCACAAGCTTTATCACCTTAGCATAAAATGTGTAATGCCAAATGCTCTTGACATCACTATTCGTAGATGTTACCAATCACCTCGGTAAACGACCTCTCTGATATAACTGAAGAAAAATACAATTTAAAAAAGGGTCCACTAGAAAAAAGGTTGAATGGTTGCCATTATCCTTAAAACAACGACAACGATGAATCAAATAAATGAAACGTTAAGAAACGTCCGCTTAAAATAGGCGCGTTAATAATGTTTATTAGTAACAATATTATAATTAGGCGTAGCCTGTCGCGAAGAGCGTAAAATGAAACGAGGTGTTAATAAAAAATTCTTTTAAACGCCCTTGATGAAAGTCACAATCTTGATAAGAAAAGCTTGAAATGGTTTTAAAACGGTGACGCTAGTCGGTCAGAATTGTAATTTATTTAGCGAGAAAGAGGCCAATGGTTTACAAAATAAATTTTTATATGTAATCCAATTTACGGTAAGGATGGTTATGAGCGCCAGTACTGCGGTAGACTAGTCAAAGTTAGATATTCGTTGATGGGTTTTTATTAAACGTCTGCATAGATACGGTTCATGTAAATTACCGAATCAAAAGTCGCTCGAGATTTGCCAAACTCATGACTCATATCTATCGTTCATCTCAGCACAATAGTACTTTAGGTTTGATACCGTAAGTCGTTTATATTAAAATAGAACGTGATCAGTCTGGTGAATGCTTGTAAATTCTACCGTTACATTCATGTTTGCTAAACGACTTTCTATCTGGAAAGTTATTCTTCTGAATAAAATTTACTAACATTTTTTATGAAAGTTTAAATCGTTTATTGCATTAGGTACTTTTGCCTTCTCTATCCAAATATTCATAAAATAAAAAAACTATTGTGAACTTTATTGATGGTCGTTTTCTTTTTATTCAAAAATATTTTTGTCTTATCTAAGTACTCATAATAACTGTCAAGATAATGGGTGACCTAAGTTTGATATCTATGTTGAAGTTACCTTTATTGCATATAATTTATTTTACTAAGTTTAACTATTGACTTCGTTATAAAATAGTAGTAGCATTTCATAACGACATCGACATTTAAAATTGATCTTTACTCTTAAAAGAGAATATTGATCTGTATTCTTATTGATTTCGCTGGTAACTTTGTTATTTATATTGTTCTAAAACCCTGTATCGGAATTGTTGAGAGCAGTTTTAATTTTTGCCAAAGAAGCAAATTCGATTTTCCCTTTATCAGGCGAGTATCCCGCGGCGATGCAACGCGGCGGGCAAGCGTTCGCCCCTACATCAGCAACGCACTGCCTCGTCCTGATCATCGGTCTTCTAGTGGCGCTATCCTGACATACACCGACCACCCTCATAATGTAAATATAATTTAACAAATTTTGCTGCTTACAATGACGCTTATGATACAAAAACTATACAACATACACCCAATCCAACAGACGAAGATAAAACGCAAATGACATTGTAAGCAGACAAAAAAATTCGCTATTTTATAGTGTGGGTTGTGTTATGTACAATATAAATTTAATAAATCTTTGAGCAAGTAGACGTGCTTGTTTCGTATAGAATTGTATATAATGTATTTTAAGATATTAATAAGTGTGGCATATTGGTTCTATTCACGAAATTAAATAGGCGGTTGTTAAATCTTTTTTTCAATTCTCAGTCATTCTATGTACTGTGGGAAGGTGACCTTGTATTTACGTATAAATGGAACGACAACTGTGAAAGTTTGTTGTGGAAACTTAAAATATTTCAGTCTAGATTTGAGATTATGGATAAAAGAGCTGCCAAATAGAAACATTGTGGCGATAACAAAGATATGGCATAGGAATGATCAAACAGCTGACAATACTATATTAACACAATTGTTTAGACAAGAATGTATATATATTTAATAAAGAGTAAAGATATACGATTCATTCTATCTAGCTTTACTCTATCATAAGGAATGTAAAGTGTAAGTAATTATCTAGTGTTCTCTATGCGGGTTCACTAAAAAAAATTGTAAATACTGTAAAAAAGGCTTTTGTTCGGGTCATTTGTGTACGGATAGGAATGCACAGGGAGGACGCGTTGTGATACCAAAAATCTGTGACGGTTGACACATCACACTTGTTTTTAAAAGACAATTGTAAGAATGGTGAAGATTGGTATTTAGAAGGAATCGAAGGTGATACAGGCGAAGTGAGGACACAGATCGGTGACGAAATCGTTAATAGGAAACGTGAGATGATAACAAGTGACCTGCACGGATAGCCTCATTGTAATTAATTAGTTACCATAACAAATAGATCGTATTTTAAGCAAGTATAGTGTTAGGAATGAATATTTTACATATTAGAATATAATTTATGTCATTGAAAATTACAGGCTGTTTTTCTTCAAATGTTCTTCCTTCGAAGCAGGTTCATATAGCCTTCTAACGTACAAAAGTATTTATTTTATAACATAACATGGACTTCCAAGCATTCACAAATATGTTTCACCGTTGACGATTTAACGAGAATGTGCCGGACGAAATATTATTTTTATCTTATAAAAAATTTACGAACATCATTTTTGTACTAAATTACAGTAAAAAAGTGAAGATATGTGTTTCAATTTTATCGATTTTATTACGTTCCTTTCAATTATTGTTCGCTTTGCTTAGAGAATGTATTCTCAGTTATGGCTGGCCTCTTGTTGATTGGCTAAAGTAGAATATAGTAATAATTTTACATTTCCAACACATATCTTTTTTCGTTGCTCTTTGACGGTGAAACACATTCCGTACTTAATTTAAGTGTATTTTCGTAAAGACAGCGTCTAGTCGCTCCCCGTCCCTGTCCTAATGAAGATCTCACACTGTGTAGATTGAGATATGAAGTGCTTTTAAAGACAGATACTGTCATTAAATTTACTATAAAAATATATTTATTTATTCAAATTTAAGTATTAAAATACAAATGTATATAATCATTAACATGTCGTCAGATAGCATTTCGATAAATCATCTCGGTGTAAAAACAAAAGAGAAATGTTTCACTGAAGTGTTCTTTCTTAATAATGTACGAAATGACAAATCTCGATAAATATAACCAGTTATTATTACGTCTAAAGTTTATTATTGTATACAAGTAACAATAGATTAAAAGATTTGTTGTATGTATTATGATAATTGAACGTGCTGCAGCGCGATATGAATTACGTGTACGATGAACATGATTATGAAGAAATAATAAAGTTTTGAAAAAGAAAGATTGTTTTATTTAATATAAATTCTAATTATACAGTGTAAATAAAATTAATTAATTTAATTAATGACTCAATAATTAAATATTAACTATTAGCTAAATTAGGGGAATAACATGTCAAATACCTGCTACAATTCCACCTTGTCCTCCAAAACTTAAAAGTAATGATATATTTGACTCTCAATCGATCTACTTCTACAGGACTTTATACAGTTACAAACGTTCCCTAAGCGTGGATATTGAAATAAACTTTCAACATAAACTATAGCATATATTGTTATAAATAGTATATGTTATAAATAAAATATTACGTAAAGACCAAAGCAGCTAACACAGACTAATAAACATTGATAAAAACCAAATGATACCCGTGAAGACAAATGTATAGATCGTCGTAGTACTATAGTAGTACGCCAAGCTGACGAAGCAAATACTAGGAATGATGATGTATATAATAGGAAAGCACCAGGCTTCAAGAGCCGTCAGTACACTACGAAATTAAAACGGAAGGATTTCCAGACGCCAATGTACATCGAAAAGGTAGTGAACACGTAGTTCAATTCCCCGAGAAGAATAAATACTGAATTAAAAAAGCAATTCTGATCACCGCTAACTACATTAACTTCAACTGAACACGCAATGGAAGAGGTGTCTCAACGAGATTGGAAATTACTTTAAATACACGAAACTTGGAAAAGCGCACGTTAACACTATGGAGACTGTACATATTATAATTAAATTGAAACTAGTAAAACCGTTTTATTTGTTGTTGTAAAGTTTTATGGCTTCATCAATCAGTAATTACTTCTAAATGTCTACAGTGGCACTTCCACTTTTAACTGATTCATACTTATTATATCGTCTCCCCGAAAGTTGTCTGGATGGCGACATTACCGAAAGCCTTAATATAATATCTCAAATTTATTATGTAATATCACTGTTTCTTTACTGTATGTGCAATAAGGACCCTGATAATAATAATGATAAAATGAAAATAAGAAATAATGGATACACTGGCAATAATATCACGCCATTGGTGAAGATACTAACTTGTTACTAGACGGGAGCTGTTTTCAAAATGAACTGCCAAATGTAACCTTAACTTAGATGCTAAGAAAACAAGTTAAATTAAAACTTATAACAACATAACGCATCACGGATTCACATTACTGAGTTGTTGAACTTTATGTTTACATGGAAAGAAAATACAGAAATTCGTTTGTTGTAGGGCCGGGAATAAACTGAGGGTGTGGGCGGGCCTCTCGGCACCTTATGAATATCTAATCGCACTGAAAAGAGATGAAAGATGGCTTGCCTAATTCATAAAGACTTATTTACGTGCTACATCGAGCGTATTTTGTTAAGGAAAACGTATTTGGATTCTTTGGAGAGTGACTTTGAGCGAAATAACAAAATTTTTATTGTTTGTCATAACAAAACGAACCATTGATAAACAAACGTCGTAATACGAAAAAACTACAGGGACTAGGAATTAAAGTGATTCTGTGATATTTACTTGAATGAAATTTGGGCAAGTGCACTCAAAACTATACATTGTTGCATTTAGAAACGTTATATTGTGTCATTTTTTTTATTGAGTTCGCGTGTTCGTTAAACGAATCTCAGTACTTAAATTATTAATGTCATACATTACATGTAAAAATACAACCACAACAAAATACAAAAGACTATGGTACCTGCAAAGACTCAAATAATTCCTGTAGTTAAAAATCAACCCAGTCCATAAACGTAATAATAATTACATAAAAAACTTCGAAGTAAAGCGTCAAAATTACGTACCAAACAGTGTTGGGATCTTGTCTGCTTAATTAAAGGCTTCGAGGGCTATAGAACGACTGAATATTAATTTATCAACAACATAAAAAGTAGCTTAGATAATGCGAATTTCGAACACTGTCGTTTCCCACGGAATCCAGACCCAGCTACTTTTTTTTAACAAAAGTATTGGGAACGGCCTCGGAGGTACACAAAAGGGTACAACCTATTTCCACGCAGATGCCTTTCATCGCGCAAGAAAAAAATAAATTCTATAGACTGTCACCTAACTGACAGAGATAGGTCACACGCTGGCAGTGAATGTACCAAAATTATAAATCTTTTCAATCTTGCGTCTAGATTTTGTGGTGTGGAAGATGTAATACACATTGTTTACGAAATTCACACAATAACAAAAACTATTTTGCTGTATGAGATTTTATTGTGCGATTAAAGAGAGAAATTATTACAGTTCTCTTCTAAATTTGTTTTGTGCGTGCGCTATCTGAAAAAGGTAAATGTGTAGGCATTTATTAATATCGTTAAGCTCTCTCGCTTCAGCCTTCTTCGAGTATCGTTCCGCCTTCTTAAGCTCACGCATGAATATATTTTTTTCTGTTAAGATTACGCCTTGTTAAATATAAAATTCCTAAACCTTTTTGAGTGTTGCGATTCAATAACGATATACGTTCGGAAACGTAAACAACAGCTTATAATATCTCATCTAATTACTATGATAAGATAAATATTACACCAGCATCACCTATGTCAAATAATGTAATTTATGTGTAAATAAAACAACAAGACATCGCGGCTTAAATTACCTGAAACTCGAAAATTGATGAAACTCATGAATAAAATTATTACGTCTCATACAAAAACCCGCAGTACAACATAACTTTTCTTGTTTCCTTCTTTATTACCATAAATAAAACTCCCTTAATTTAGTGGGTAGGCAAGCAGGGAGTTCCTTCGGTATAATGATCTACTGATACGCACGGCCGGCATTAGCCTAAATTAGCCGAGTGACTTGCTGGATGGGTTAAACTGTTCATGTAAAGTAAGTGGTCACTGGGCTGTTCAGTAACTAAAATGTAGCGGTGAATTAAAAGTTATTGTAACAAAATAAAATATTGAAGAAACAGATATACAGAGAAAGTGTTGATGGCTGCAGGTACCATGAGAGACGTAGGACTCAACTATTTGACTAAATATTGGCTGACGGGAAAATTAAAGTTCTTCGATATCCGCGTAGTTGTATTAAGACAGACATGAATGTTGAAAACGCACGTCAGATCTATAATAATAACGATAATTAGCACTTCGTGGTCTCTGCCAATCCCGAAAGGAACCTGACATGATGGTTTCACATTAAAAATTAGCATCTCTCACGGAACCCTGATTGAAGTGTGTTTCTAACTTTACAACCTAGCTACGATCTCAAAGATACTCATATTTTGTTTTTATTAACATAAGGCCCATAACTTTTACAAAGTATTACAAGAGATTATTATAGAAAGTAATATGAATATATAACTCAGAAATATAGCACCACTCTCATTTCCCGCTGTGTGGTAGCAAAAAGCTCTTTAAGTTTAGTAGGTAGGCAGTAGGTAGTAGGTAGGTAGGTAGGAGCGAGTTCCTGCGCTATAATGACCGGCATCGACTTCGCACGAAGCTATTACCTACGCACGAGCGGCGTTACACTAAATTGGCCGCGTGACTTGCTGGACGGGTTAGGCTGTTCACACAATGGACGTGAAAACAAAGGGCTCGAACAAACAAGATTACACAATAATAATTATGAAGCGAAACGAATAATTATAACAGAAACTAATCGGGTTTTTCTGCTACCAGTTTGTAATAGTCTTGATTAGACACACATACCCGTACTTCTAATTGCGGGTAGTAAGGAAATCACTGTTTAAGTCCTATCATGAACAGGATATGTACTCAAAAATGTTTACATATTTCACGAGCAAGTGGATAAAAGATTAATTACTTCAATATTTGTTTTAAATTACATGCATACATACATACAAATGTATTTTTCTGCATTGTTTCTTTTATATATACATTTATAAGATATAAATAAATTAGAGGACGTCATAAACACATGTTGTGTTTTCCTAAATTCACAAAAATAATTAGTTCACTTACTCCTAATAATAGTATATTTTAATAGCAAACCGTATGATTATTTATAAGAACATGATATGGGTCAAGTTATTGGCAATAACGCAAAACAAACATAATGTATATAACAGTTGTTTGGACAGTCTAAACCAACATTGTTGAAGGTTCGCAGCGAGGGAGGTCAAGATATAACGGTGAACGCTAGCGAACGTAAATAGCCACTTTAAAATGCAACGATTGCTTTTCGTTTCGTTTTGTATACAATATAATGGTTCTGGTTGCAGAAAAAGTTGGGTGGTTCTAGGTAGTGTCAGCTGTGATGATAAATTGACCTAATATTTGATCTATAAGGAGGTCGGAACCTCCATTGTACTGATATGCTTGTTCATACGTATATCATCGTTCACGGGACCTTTTTGGGTACATCCTCCTTAGAAGTGCATATATTACATAAATCGCCATTGAGAGAATCTGTCAGTTAATTGTAAATTGCATCAACAATAACCCTTTTATCATTCTACTGGTGAACACAGTTCTCATCTCAAAATAAGACGGGTCAAACCCATATTCTGCTAAGTTGACCGAATGTGAGTTGGCAGGCTTCATAAACCTAAGAAAACAGTGTGGAAAACTATTAATAAGTTAAGGAGTGTCAGTTTTCTCATGGTGTTTTCCTTTACCGTTACAGCAAGTGATATTTAATACCAAAATCTTAAATAAATATTTCCAGCAGCCTGTAATCCCCGAAGAGGTAGTCAGAGAAGTATAGTACACTCCCACATATCACCAGTTACGTTTAAGTCCTATGGAACAGGTGGTGGAGCCTATTGCCATACACCGAGCACAGATCCAGACTCGGGATTTAAACCCAGGACCTGCCGCAGTCGCACTTGCAACCACTCGACCAACGAGCAGTCAAGGCACGTATTATTATTCTGTATTTGTTTTATTATTGCTATAGGTCAAAATTTATTAATCGAAAATACAACGAATATACATATAAATGACTACAGCAAATTGCTTATGTCTGGCCTATAACGGATAGTATGCCAAGTGATATACATAAATACCCCGAAAAGGGAGTAACAAATGTATATATTCATTCACACATTCTTGCGTATACCCATTCATTCGAGCTACTGACACACAAATGACCACTTCTATTTTCGTGTTCACGTGTTCCTGTTATTTCAATGTCTTAAAACTAATCGTCGTGAAAATACGTATGTATTTTACCATTTTCAATTTGCACAAGACTGCATATGGTATCGTTGAGTAGGTACAATTATGTCATATATTGAACTATACGATCAACATGCATTGTTTTGAAAGCAAACCCAAAGAAATTAATTTTAAGAGACTTGAGTATCGTTGGGTATAAAACTAGTGTTTGTGAGTATCGGTGTTAGCCAACAATATTGCGTTCCCAGTGGGGGCGCGGCTTTACTGAACTATTCCAATACCGAGCGAATCGCGAGCTCAAATTCTACGTTTTTGAACGAAACGCGTACCTACTAGCTTCTTTTGTTTCCGTGGATGTAAACGTCGAAATATATTACCGCATATATGTTATCTCATACAATTGCAAGCAATAAGGAGATGAATCAGTTGATGACATTATGTTGTAGTACAGTAATAATCCACAAAAAAATTTCCATACTAACATAGAATAATCAATGAAAGAGTTTAATATTCTATCTGGTGTTAGATTCTAAAATACCATTCTTCTTTATTACCGAGGAATCAACGATATTACGTTTCTAGTCGGAGCACCTCATATTACTATTCCCATTATAATCTATGAAATAATACAATCTATAACTGTAAAAAATAAAACGCGGCTACGAGAACCACATATGTGTAAACAGACATACAGACTGACAGACACAGACACATCTTTCAATGCGTATTGCTGACAATACTGTCAAGAACAAAATTTGAGAACCTACAGACAGTATGTCGAAATCAGTGGAAGGGCGGCTTGAATGGAGCGAACACGCGGGTCAAAAAACGAGGAAATAGCTTACTGCGAACGCAACGTGTATTGATTGCTTTTGTTTTTTTAGATTTTTCCATGGAAACTTGGATGACCTCAATTTGTATCGATAACAGTACGAGCACACATATTTGGTGCAATACTTCCTGGAATTTTAATATTTTAATGTAAATTGCTTCTAACATACCTATTATCTCTTCGTAGGCAAATTCCTCAAATTCGAATTCAAATTCAAATTCTTTTATTCATTATAAGGTATATACATACACTCAATGAAGGTCATGTCTAGTCA